>JAATLQ010037931.1:10462-69707 GCA_013421005.1 Heliconius erato x Heliconius himera | reverse complement strand
TTTTCAAGTAAATCGGTTCAGTAGTTTCAGAGAAAAATGCGGACAACAATATGTCGACAGACAGACAGACAGACAGACAGACAGACAGACAGACAGACAGACAGACAGACAAGAAATTCAAAAAAAATCTTTTTGCTTTCTATTAGTCTTTTTAAGTGTCCCTCTATCCATTTCAGTCAAAATTACTAAATGTACAGACAAAATATTTTTACTGTCTTATTATATATAGAGATTATTAGGTTTTTGAATTGCTTTTATTTTTTAAAACTCCACCAAGCTTATCAACTACTTTGCGATTTCATTGGCTTTTAGAAACGAGTTCGTGCTTATTTTTCCTGTTGCTATAAAACTTTTATACAAACTTTTTCATTTTTAAGCATTAATTCCGAATATTTAATACATACATATTTATATGTATATGTGTATGTACACGTACATACAGCAATATCTCTGTACTATTAATTGATTATAATATAACTAGTGGGCGCGCGCAGCTTCGCCCGCTTATTTGCACCCTTAGGGGTGAATTGTAAAGAAACCACGAAACACGCATATTTTTAACAGTCTGAATTAAAATTTTTATAAAAATCGGTGGCGGTTTAAAGATTTTTCCATATAAACCTTCAACTCCTTATTTGCAGGGTGCAAATAAGGAGTTGAAAGGGATGAAATCTAAAAAACCATGAAACATGTGTTCAATGAAATATTTTTAAGAGTCTGAATTTCAAATTTTATAAAAATCGGTGCCGATTTAAAAAAAAACCATACAAACTTTCAACCCCTATTTCATCCCCTTAGGGTTAAAATTTTTCAAAATCAATTCTTAGTGGATGTCCAGATTATGAAAATAAACATCTGTCCAAATTTCACGTTTCTACGCACAGCGGTTAAGGCTGTGCGTGCGTCTTACCTCAGTCAGTCAGAACATGTTCTTTTTTATATATAGATAGATATCCATTCATGCATCCTTCATTATCCAATTGATATGCTTCTAATAAAAATATTATAAGTTCATATGTCGTCGTGGCGCAGCAGCACAGCGTCTGATTGTAAACCCTGTCAAACACGCGCCTACTGGAAACCGACCAGGCGCTCTGACCACTAAGCCATACGTTATCATCAAGCTACGTCGAAATTTTTATACGCTTGTTACAACGTATTTATGTTGTTAGCATCTCTGTTGGGAGATTTTTACAAATTTCCTATCCAAAGATAACTACTAAGAATTATTGCCAGGTAAGAGAGAATGCTATTTATTATATATTTTTAACAATTTTAAAGTGTCAATCCACACTTAGGAAAGAAAAATACTTATTTAGAAAACGTTTAAAAATTTTAACGTAGCGAGACTCGAACTCGCGCTCTGTAGGGAGATTTTTACAAATTTCCGCTACCCAATGATAATTACTAAGATTTATCGTCTGGCAAGAGAGAATGCTATTTATTAAATATTTCTAGGTTTCCAAATTTTAAGTTAAAATTTTTATACGTTTTCTAAATAAGTATGTTTATTTTAATTTTTTCGCTATAGCAAGAAGACATAGTGTGCCGTTGAGTTCTGCCACTCAATACACAATGTTTCGAAAATTGGGTGATATGTGAAGAACAGAGTGTGTTAGTACTAGATTCTTTCGACTAATGTGCCATATGCGGGATACAGCGTGAAGCTAAAAAATAAATGTTTGTCTAAACCAAATAAAAAAAATGAGTACCATATAAGTATATGGTGATTGGCGTCACTAAGCTCCCATTTAGAGAAAAGTAGAGCACAGAGTAAATTTTTAAAATATAATGTTATACCGCTAAATGTGTTAAACATAAGTAACATAACAAAATATACAATAGAATTAAAAAGCATATGTATAATATAATATACAATCATAGTATGTATCTTCCAAAATCGTGGAATCCTTATTTTCATATAGGTAATTTCTGTTTATTTACCAATATTAATCGAGGCCAGTCGTGGCGCAGGGGCACAAATTGTGACTGTAAAATCGACTGGTTGTGGGTTCGATCCCCACTCGAGGAAATTAATTATTTATTTACATTTATATTATCATTTTATGGCTCTGGCAAAAAGCGGCGTTGAGTTTCGCCATTCAACATACAATGCCTCCAAAATTCAGCGGAAAGTGGGGAACGGAGTGTCTTAACACTAGGTTCCTTCTACCTACCCTGCGGTGTGCGGGATAGAGCGTAAAGCTGAATTAATTTTAGAGTACACATAAGTAAGTACAGTTCAAAATACATGTAAATTCTTACCGGGCATTGAAAATGTTATCACTTAATCACACATACACATTATATATTATAATTAATGAAATTATATATAGATATAAATTTATTTTCTCTTATAAATTTTTTTGCAACGCGATCTTTCTGAGGCGCGAGGTGACTGACGTGCTTCGCCTCTCAGTTGTTACGGTATACTGAATTCAGAGTGTGAATTTTCCCGCTAGATATCAACGATAAAGGTTTTTTTTTATTTACTACTTATATATTATATATTTACTTAATATTTTTTTTGTACTACCATATATTAAATATTTTAAAAATGGTCACCTTTTTTATTGGTTGAATTAATTAAGAAATTGAAACTAAGCTTTCGAAAGCTGTTGTGCTGAGCTTTTAATTTCCTTTTATTTTATACGTAAAGTACAGTAAATAAACAAATATAGTGGCAAATCACTGCGTTTTTTTACTAAAAGATAAACTAAATGGTTGATTTGAATTAAATATTTTTTCTTGAATATTTACTCATATTGTCGTCGTATTTGGGCCATCGCCTTCAGTATTTACTATTTACCAGTAATATTTCTTTCTTTTTAGCTTTCACGCTTTATCCTGTACATGGTAGGCAGAGGCACCCAGTGTTAGGACACTCTATTGCCCACTTTCAAGCGAATTTTTTAGGCATTGCAAGTTGAGCGACATAACTCAGCGCCGCGCTTTTCCTTGTTACCAGAGCGAGGAAATGAAAGTATCAAATATTTAATTTCCATAGAGTGGAAATCGAACCAACAACCGACGCGTCTTCACCACACGCGTGTGCCAATGCTCTACGACGCCCTCACCTGAAATATTTGTTTTTAATATAGTAATATAGTTTTTAATACATAAAGAAAAACTATTAAATTGGCACGCCAAGCGTTGACGCAGCAGCACACCGTTTGACTGTATACGCAACAATTGTGAGAATGGTTCCTATTTTCCTTTATAGGGACTGAAATATTTTTATATCCTCATTCTGATAACAAGACAAAGGGCGGTGTTGAACCATGCCATTCAACACATAATGTCTACATAATTAGGTGGAAAGTTAGGAACGGAGTAAAAGATGTAAGGATTCCAATTTACTTCAATATTTGTTCAATATTAAACTTTGATCTTTGACATTTATGATATGAATTGTAAGATATTTTACAATGTAAATATCTCTCAACAGTCAAATGAAGACAAAGCCTTCATTATTTGGTGTTTCATTATGAAATTCATATTATAAAATCTTCTATGTGAAATATGAGGCCAGTCGTGGCGCAGAGGCACAAAGTGTGACTGTAAAATCGACGGGTTGTGGATTCGATCACTACTCGAGGAAATTAAATATTTATTTACATTTATATTTTCATTTGTTCGCTCTGGTGTTGAAGCAAAACTTGGCTTGAGTTCCACCACTCAACACGCAATGCCTCCAGAAGTCGGCGGAAAGTGGGGAACGGAGTATCTTAACACAAGGTTTCCTCTGCCTACCCTGCGTTGCCCAGGGTATAGCGTGAGGCTGATTTTATTTTTATTCTATATGATATATCTTAATGTGTGATTGTGTACTTAAGAAATGGATTTATATGACATTATAAATGAATTATTTTCGGATAACTTGCTTATTATTTTTTTTAAATATCGTCACTTTTTTTGCTTCACGCACATTCCAGGAGAAAGTGGAGAATGGAAGTGTCTTCATGGAAACAGTGTCATTACACTAGTCAACCCTGCTATGTGTGGGATACAGTGAGAAGCTAAAAAAACTGATACGACTGAATGAATGCGTCATCAGGTCGTCGCTTAGGTTTATCATGCCTCTTTATCGCTTGTTCTGCGCTCTCGCTTGCACACTTGTCTCAGGCCGAACGTGACAATGAGTCATGCTTTTTCATGCATGGTGTTCATGGATTCTTCAGATATTGTTCGAAAGAAAAAAAGAAAAACAAATATTGAAACAGACACGGGCAAGTGGAGTGACAAAGGATCTCTTCTTACTTTGGAATATGCAAATTATTGCGTCTTACGAAATATTTATACAAACTTAAACATTAAAATACTTAAAGCTTATTGGTATAATAATTCAGTGTTTTTACCGTATTTTGTTTTATTGTAGACAAGTTTTATTTCATTTGGTCCGTTTTATGAGCATTCTGAATTAGATATATTTTCTTTTTACTGCCCTGAAAAATCTCGCCTATAATTCAATTCCCTTTCCAATCTCACCCAGATTCCAATCATTCTCTATGTATAACATTTGTATCTATGGTGTCAAAGTAAGATAAATATAGATGTTACAAAATGTGATGACCGTTTCTTTGTACATGAAAAATATTTTAAGATTACATATATAAAAATTTTAAAGTTAGTAAGGCTTATAGCAAACATATATTTGTATTTATCAAACTAAAGGAGAAATCTTTAGAACGCGGCGTTGAGTTCCATCACTTAATATGTAATGTTTCAAATTCAGGATGTCTGCCTCTGTCTTGCTATAAAGAATATTTAGCCTTGAGGATAAAAATAATATTAATAAATTGTAAAACAATTTTTAAGAAAATAATTTGACTGCTTAAATGTGGCCAAAACACGGGTATGATTTTTTTCACTTTCTCGATCTGATAACAAGACAAAGAACGGCGTTGAGTTTTGCCACCCAAGACATTTAGTCTAGTAGTTTCAAAAATCGGGTGAAGATTAGAGAGCGGACAACGTATGGAAGTGATGTCTTGACACTAGGTTCCATCTGGGTACCCTA
Organism: Heliconius erato x Heliconius himera; assembly: GCA_013421005.1. Classification (NCBI taxonomy): domain Eukaryota; kingdom Metazoa; phylum Arthropoda; class Insecta; order Lepidoptera; family Nymphalidae; genus Heliconius; species Heliconius erato x Heliconius himera. Next base: position 64,687 of record JAATLQ010037931.1, on the reverse strand, counting down.
CTGTATACGGGATACAATGTGAGGCTAAAAAAATAAAATCGTAAAAACTTAATTTTAAATGGAATTTAGTGGCAACAAGCTCTTGGTTTTGTGTGTTTTTGACAGTTTTGACCAATAAGCAATTAAAGAACGGTGTCAATTGCAAATTCATTTTCATCATGCACTTAATTACTTTTTTAATCATAATAATATTTTTTTAGTGTTCCATACCAAAAGTGTAAAAGGATTGGACAACTTAGTTGTTTTTGTCCGTTTCTACAGAAAAAAAGGGTACGGAATCCTTCATGGGCATGACCACGCATTTGGACTTTCAATTTTATTATTTTTTATATTCATTTTGTTTTATATTTTGTGATATTTTATCTTTGAACAGGCAATGATGGTCTGTAAGCATCAGAATTCAGAATCTGGCACTAAGCACGCGTTTCGAATGTGTAGAGAACTGAGTTTCTCACTCATGTTCCCTTTGAATAACGATATTATATATGGGGTGCAACATGAAGCTAATCTCTGTATAATAATAAAAGATAGAAAAGTCGATTCTGTCACAAACAAACCGACCGAGTAGGTACTATAAGATTGTTAAATGCCACCGATAACATTTTTTCATATTTTTTGCCATGTTACACCGATAATTAATTCATTTTAATTTAAATTTAATATGATGATTATGATTATATTATAACTATATTTTTTTTTCAAAACAATTGAATATCGTTTTGGGAAAATATAACCTAAGATTTTATGGTGATAATTTTCACTTTACAAATCTTAAATGTGCTGCAAACATACATTATACAGGGTGGAAGAGGCAGCGCTCCTTTTAAGGAAACAGTATATAGGGTAAAATATTTCAAACCTATACCTAAAGAAATTAATCAAGATGAATCAACAGCTTGGACGTAGGATTTTTTTTCATTTCACGATTTTTATCCATACCTGTATTTCGTGTGACGCGATTACGTATAGATCCCAATAACATAAACACTTACTACTACAAAAATACTACTAAAGGTTAAACAACTTTGAACTTCATCGCCAATACCTACGACTCGATTTCAGCATTAGCCGTGTGCGGCGGTGCTTCTTCGATAGGTTTATGTGTGCGTGCGTCGTCCTTACAAATGGCGTTTTATTTTAAAATGACAATTTTATTATTTATTTTGTTTGAAAAATAACTTTTTCATTTTTGGAAATTTACTTTTTTTCTGGTTTATATTAGGCTTTTATAGAGTAGTTAAAACTGTGGTTTCATTTAAAGTGGTGCTTACACTTCCACCCTGTATATTAAAATGTAATCCAGTATATTAAGTAAATAATTCAGTAGTTTAGCGGGCGAAGCCGCGAGCAGGTCGCTAGTAAATATATAAGATAAATAAATGATTTCCAGTCACATTTAAATTTGGCAATGCGCCACAATGGTGTCAATTTCATTAACTACATTAATGAATCACCATTTTAACAGGCTCTTATTAGGTAGAGCGGTAGCTGTGTAATAAAATTTAAGAAATTTGTTTGAAAATACAATAAGTAGAGTTTGATAATGAGAGACGAGAGAGAAAGTGATTTGAGTTTATTATTATAGTGAGATTATTATTAGTTATCAGCTTCGCGCTGTACGTGTTCGTGAACCTTGTGTTAAGACACTCCGTGACACTCCCCACTTTCTACCGAATTCTGGAGGCATTGCGTGTTGAGTGGCAGAACTCAATGCCGCGCTTAACCTCGACACCAGAGCAAAGAAATGGAAATATAAATTTAAGTAAATAGTAATAGTAGTAAAATTATAAAGTCATAATAAATTTGACTTTCGCAGTTTTAGACATTTAAATTTTTTATTGGTCAAACATAGAGAGGTATCGGAGTAATGGTGCAGGAACACATTTCTGATGTCAAGAATGGGAACGTATCAAAGTCAGCTGTATATGGGCATACAGCGAATAAACCCTACCATTACATTAGACTTGATCCCACATCCTCGTTAGAGTTAGAGATGAGTTGATGCGTAAGGAATGAAGTGGCTTAAGACTAGATCCTCATAAAGGGACTACCTCATTCCTGACATGCAGAATCCTGATATGCGGAAAATATATGAATCTGCTATTATATTCAAATAAATTATAGGCATTAAATGTTCAACGAGGCTACGTAATTTCGATTTCAACAAACCAATTTGTCTATACGACCGTTTAATAGCAGAACTACATACATACTTCATATATGTACTTTTAGTTAAACATGTCCCTAATATGAAATTGAGTAGAAGATTTTCTTCCATAAAATAGTTTTTATACTGCTACTTGAGTACAGTATAAGAGCATTAGGAGTGTATAAAAATAATTTGATCGCGGTGGCGTAGGAAAGCAGCATCTGCATGTAAACGCGATGATTGTCGGTTTGATTTCTACTCTACAAAGAAATACAATAATAAAACTTTTTTCCCGTTAATTAGCAATCTCTGCCAGGGAACCGTAATGCAAAAGAAGTAGGAAATAAAATTTCATAGGGCTTAGCAATAGATGTTAAAGTAGAGTAGTTTATTTAAATCCGTTTTACCGCTCCGGCAAGATTTACCGCGGCGTTGAGTTTCGCCATTCGGAAGATAACATTTCAAAGTGGCTCGAAAAGTGGACAACAGAATATTTTAGATCCTACGTACATAAGTTAAAGTGAAATAAAACCGGTTAAGAGCGAGTCGGACTCGCCCGCCAAGGCGTCCGTATCAATTTCATGATTATAGGTCAAGCGGAAGCTAAACTTATAAATTTTGTTCGAAATGAACTACAAATAGTAATGATATGAATATGGTAATGTTAAAAGGTACGGACCAAGTGTATGTAGTGTTAAGAAATAACAATAAAAAAAAAAAAAAAGAATATGGTAATGATTTTTTTCTACGTACCTGTAAATTTTAACTTTTCGATATTTTCCCTTATTTCTATTGTAAGTTGTCACTTCATGTCGAATATCATGACTTTAGGTCTACGGGAAGTAGACCTACAGTCTATCTCTCTATAGATTTTGATTACACGACAAATTTCATACAAAGCGCAGTAAAATCTTAATCGTGATTTAAGGGACCATGGATTTAAATACTTCCACCATATATCCACGTAACCTTTAAAAGAATAGTTTTGACAGATGGAAAGACGAACAACAAAGTGTAGGATCATCATAAGAGTTCCGTTTTTACCTTTGGTGGTACGGAACCCTGAAAATGCTACACGTATTTTTTGTTCAGTACAGAATAAGAGGGTTAAGGATGTATAAACATAATATGGCAATCGCGTTCTATGTTTAGCCTCCAGCGACCCGTAATGTGACACCGCAGACTGATGAGGTACCGTTCTTATACATATATATATATACGTAAGAATATTGGCTTTCTTCTATTTTATATTTTTAGATTCTTAAAAGAATATCTTGATTTTGAACCAAGTAAAAATAATAATAAACTAGAGATTAATAGAGATTAACAGAGAAAAAGATAGAGATCAAGATCTTTTTTGTTTCTTAACTAAATAAACCAAGCAATAACCTAGGGTGTACCTAGTGTTGAAAAGAGTGTGTGTAGTGTTGTAACCTAGTCTTACTAGTGATATATGTGTAGTGATGATAGTGATTTAAAAAAAAATCTTATATTAGGCAAATCCCTTCTGACAATGTTCAGATTATGAGATATCACCCCTAGGGCATGAAGATGAACCATATATATCTTAATCTGATGCTTGAGTATTTCAAAGTAACGAAACTGTTTTTACATTTTTAATATTATATAAGATCTTTTTTCAGGTTCACTGAACATATAGTTCCTTAGAAAATAATTTATTTTTAATTCTTTCGTACGACCACCTCCATCATGGAAACAATCAGATTAACATATTTACATTTTCAAGAATACGTAGGACATGGATGATATTAATATCTGACGCGCTCGAGTATGTCCATGCATTGCTTTTTTTTACATTTTTAAAAATCTATAGCCGCTCACCCCACCGATCAAAAGATATGTATTATATTACATATTTTTCTTGTAATCATTTAAGCTTTGCAACCCAATATGTCTTTATACGCTCGAGTAAATCTTTTGGATCTATTGCTTGCCTTTTGTAATAAGTAGACTATATCACAAATCTTTTATGTACAGATAGCGACGAGCTACATGCACTTTTATTATATGTGTAGATTCATAGACGAAGTTAACGGCTTACGTTAAAAAAAATATCAAAATTAAGTAGGGTAAAATCGAAACCTTCGTGAGGGTCGCCTAATGTGACAAATTTGATGATATATCTATCTATTTACGCTTAATAAAAATCGTTTTTTTGGAAATTGGACAAGTTTTTTTTTCGACGGTGTGAAGAAAAAAATAAGCGTCTTAGAAAGCTACATCTTAAATGATTTCTGCAATAATTTCGCTATACCAAAGATAAGAATATAATCTTATCAAGACGTGCGCGAGCGTGTCCAGCCAAGTTAAAAAGTTGGAAACGCGCTATGTATTTTGCACGTATGTATTTTGCACGAACCATTTCAAGCATATTTTTGAGCCATTCATAACTCGGAAAACAGTTAGAGCTTCACTTTTATTTTGAGTGAACACAGAACTCGGCACCCATATAAATCTACCATTATTTAATCACTTAATACTTAATTTGGCTCTTATTTCATATTTTTCTTTTTGATGAAATATCTATCAAAAATATTTACCACCACCCCACTGTGTATTGTGTGGAACTAACTACTCTTTGGTCCGTTTCTGTAAACGTGATGGTTGTAGTTTCGATTCCCATTCGGAGAGTAAAATATTTTAGTTTCCGCTCATTGATAGGTCAAAGCACTGTTTTGAATTCCGCCACTAAACATACAATGTCACGAATTGAGAAAGAAAACAGAGAATGAAGTGTCTTGACAGTTGGCACTTAGGGTTTTCTGCTTACCATGTGGGCTACAACTTTAAACTAAAAAAAAAATAAAAGAGGCCAGTCATGGTACAGGGGTACAAGTGACTGTAAACACGACTGCTTGTGAGTTTCATCTTCATCTGAGGAAATTATTTATTTACTTGGCGTGTACATACAAACAGACACAAAAATTTTAGAAATCATTGTTTTGGGTTCTATTACATTAATAAAGGCCAATAACATTTTTTTCTTATATAATATCTTTCATGTATAGACATTGATCCGTTACGATTTTATTATAAGTATAGATTAGCTTTCTGCCAAGTCTGTAGCTGAAATATAAAGAGTAGAAATCTTTGGTCTACGTTGTAGAATTTTTTCTGAGTCAAGAAAATTAGCCCCTTACGAATTATAAAACAATTCTTTTATTAGCTTCAATTTTTATTTGTTTCTTGAGTGTATTTAATGCGTGTAAATACTTAAAATATTCAATTGTAAGAAATTAGAAGCCAAACTTTCGCTTTTATAATTTTTACTTTTTTCCCAAAATAAGGCTCGCATCGTCCTCCATTGATAGTATCGCCCGATTTTCGTGATATTAAAAGTGTGAGTGGCGGAACTCAAAACCGCGAATTTGCGTCCAAATAGAGCGGGAAGACAAAAATAATTCAAATATATATTCCGTCTTTTAAATATAGATTTTGTTTCAATTTTTTTGTGTTTCAATATCCTTTTTCACAAAACGTCAACCACAATCCAAAATACTGCGCCAATTTAATTGAATTATTGTGCAAATCCAATTATTTCCTACTAACAATGTTAGCTATGTGCAAATAATTAATGTTGGAATCATAATATTGTCCCCATATTAAATTATTATTTAAATTTACCTAAAATACTATCTACTGATATAATTTATTTTCGAATGTATCTTGTGTGCAATTTTTTTTATGTATCTTTTATGTTTTTTTGACATTTTGTAAAAGAAATATTTTTAAAATTTTTGCTTTATCCCGCACATACTCGTATTAGAATAGGCAGAAAGAACTTGGGAATCTAATGTTAAGATACTCCGTTTCATTAACACACCTGCTTCGTTTACAGTACAAAAATATTTTTATTATATATCCAAACTAAATCAAAAATATTTTTAATATTAATGCAAACGAGATTCGTACCTACTACCAACATATCCAGGCACGTCCCAAGTCCACCGCGATAGCGATAAAAAATATCTGGAATATAAAACCAAGGCTTCAGGCTATTCGATTTTCGTTAAGCAGTTTAGCTCGAGGGGATCTAAACTCAGAAAATCGCTCACACGCAATTTATGTTAAATCACAGCTGATATCTCGTTTATGGGCTGATAGTCACTTAATAACAAATGGATCAAATGGATCTCTCATATATTTCCTGTAGGTATTGTTGTCCACAATTTAATTATATATTTTTTTTATCCTGATCCTTGGGGATCCACGATGGATGGATTGCCAGCAGCGGCTCCTACTCGCCCTTACGAGAGCTCTAATGTTCCATCTACCACGTGCAATTCGCGAAAACGTTGTGATAGGACGTCCCCCCAAAGACACCAGTCGCACACCAGTGCGTCCTCGCTGACGTATCAAGTGGCGACGAGTGCGGCGTTGGGGTACATCTGCATCCGCTGCCTTACCACATTTCAGATTTTGTATTGCACTCTCTATTTCTTTTATACTGATTTGCCATCAGCGATATGAAGAATCAGACTGATAGAACGATGAGAAAGACTGAGGCATCATCACATTCATACATTTCCTTGTAAAATTCCTTCCATTTCAGAATGCTTTCGAAAGCCGGTGAAATTTTATAGAACAAACACACGTTTTGCAGCGATGGGCGTACTAGCACGTCGCAAATTAAACTACGATACATTATATAGAGACAAAATATAGAAAAAAAGGTTCATGTCATTCTACGACGAGGCCATCCTGGCGCAGGGGTACAAGGGTATGACTGTAACGCGAAGGTTGTAGGTTCAATCGCCACCCGAGGGAATAAATTATTATTTATTAATATTTGCATTTCTTCTATTATATATTTATATGCGGGTGTATCCCGCATATAGCAGGATAAGCAGCGTGAAGTTGATTCAATTTATCTTATTCTACAGTTCAACTCAAGGCCACTGAACTCGTAATAACATTCAATTTGTAATAAATCACAACTGATGGCGCTGAAATTTGCTGCTACATTGAATTTTAACGTATCAAAGTTATTTTAAGTTTTATAAACCTTATTTAAATTTTTGTATGAAGTATGTACGACTCGAACGTCTATGACCCTGTTGAGTGACGAATTTAATAAGACTCAATAACGACAGTATCTCATTTAGTAAAAACAAGTATTTTTATTTTAGAATTCATATTTTACTTATCAATCCATAAGCGTTACGGTTGCGGGTTCGATTATTACTCGGAGCAATTATTTTAATTTTCTTACTCTCGACGTTGACTTCCGTCTCTTAACGGAAATGCGGAAATGGAGAGTCTTAACACTATGTTCCCTCCACTAAACAGAAAATATACAATGCCAATATATAATGATATATAATGCCAATGAAAATATATAAATTTTAAACTAGTACATTAATAAAAATGTTAAATAACTTATAAATATATGAATTGACACTCTTTACCACTACAGCAACGATGTATGAGTAGAAATACCAGAATATCTAAGTCTAAGTATAGGGAATAGGATATATAGAATTTAATTAAAAATTAAAAAATAAATCAGCTTCACGCTGTATCCTGCATACGGCACGGTAGTCAGAGGGAACCTAGCGTTAAGTCCGTTTTCCACTTTCTGCCGAAATCCAGAATTGTCGTAACACTAGGTTCCCTCTGCCTACCCTGCTATAGTGCAGCTCGCTGTGTGCAGCGTGAAGCTGATTTTTTTTTATTTCGTCTAGTGGTAGTGCGCCACGATTGGCCTCAATGCACTACATAATAGTCACCGTAGTGACTTATCACTTCTATACTATCATCATGGACGATGCGAATATTAAATAAATAATTTAAAACAATTCTATAATGTAAATACGACATACATTTAGATATCAATAGTGTATTTATTGTGTTAGATTTGGTTACTCTATTGGTATTCTGTGTAAGGAGGTTGGAGTGTCTGATCTAAGTGAGATTTGTGGATTCCAATTGAACTTGAATATATATGTTTATAATTGAAATAAATGTATTTTCTAGAACTGGCTTAGTGAGAACGTACCTACTATTGAGTAAAGCTTACCAATGTTAGATATAACTTAGATAATTTACTTTGATAAGAAAGATAAGCAGATGCTGGAGACTGTCGTGGCCCAATGGCTTGAGTTGTGGATTCGATTCCTAGTCGAGGGAATGTAATTTTTAATATTTAATTGTCCTTGCTATTGTAATGGGACAAAGAGAGTTGGATGCGGAAATGTCATGATAAGAAAGAAGCGTCTAAATACTAGAATTCCAGTTTCTCTCTGCCTTTCCTGCTATGTGCGCAATACAGCAAAAAGCTAAAAAAATACACACCAAGAAAAGAAAAAAATATAAGGACTTCTGGACATGAGATGTGTGGCGAAACTTAACACCGCGCTTTGTGTAATGCTATTATATTATAACATCTTTAGTTTCTTAAAAGCAAGAGACAATTTACGCCATAGTCTAAGCACGGCTAGCTTAAGCCTAACCAACATATCCACACATTGATCTCCATCTCGTCCTTTGCCACTACATCCATTACGAAATGGGGTTAATCTCTATACGATACACTTTGTGTCTTATACAAACATTTGTACTTGCCGTAATTTATACTTTGTATAGCCGTAAACGATTATATTGGAATTGGTAAATAAATAACTTATTGAAAAATTATGGTTGTGGGTTCGATCTCCACTCGACGGAAATGTAATATTTATTTTAATTTATATTTTCATTTCTTCGCTCTGGTGTTAAGTCAAAGTGCAGCGTGTGTTCCGCCATTCAATAACACGGTAAGCCTCAAAAATTCTACGGAAAATGAGGAGCGGAGCGTCTTGACACTAGGTTCCTTCTGCCTACCCCGCTGTGTGCGGGATACAGCGTGAAGTTGATTAAAAATATAAAATAATAAAAAAAAAATTCTCAAAGTTCGTGGAATAATTCACGAAAAGCGTGACTATGTCTATCGTGCTTGGCACATTTAAATTTTCGGCTAAAATCAGGGATGTCCTGCCAAAATCTGAGCGTCTGGCAATTGTGAAGAAGAGATCTTTAATATAGCTATAATATAACTGTAGTATAATTGGTTTCGTATTTACTTTGCTCGATGGTTACGGGTTCAAAATTGTGTTGGTCTTAACTTAACTTAACTTCACGCCTTATACCTAGCGAGGTAGTCAGAGAGAACGGAGCGCCGAACATTATGGTCTCTCTAAAGAGGTATGCTCTTTCGCCTCGTCCATTATCATCAACCTCTTCATACATGCCTCATCTGTTGGTCGTTCTAATGAAATAAAGAATAAAGAATGCATAAGGTTCTTACACATCCATATATTTCAATTGATAAAAGGTTATCTGGATTTTATCATGAAAAATCTCTCAGAATTCTTACAAAGTTTCTTTAATTTTTCTTTTATTTTAAAAAAATAATGTTGGTGACTTTTAAAATTCCCAACAACGCGTTAACATTCAAACGATGCTCCACTGCGCCACGACGACCTTAATTAATTTCTATAAACTAAATTATAATAATTTATAAAAAATAATTATAAAAATGATTATAAAACTTTTGTTATTAAACTTTAATATATAAATGAAGAATATATTGTGAAGGATATATATTAAGATTTGAACCCGCTTTCACAGTGTATTATTGTTACTATCCTCGCATATCCATATTTTAAAATTTTCTCGTTGTATTATTTTTATTAGTATAATCATGATAAGCCTACTTCAAATCCTTGTTATAACCGCCTTAATTTGATATCCACAAGTAGTATTCCAAAAAAAAATTCACACAAATTACAATGGCGTCCTATCTACGAACACTTAAGCTGTTAAGACGAATTTAACGATACCCCAATTAAGTAAATCCATTCAGCAGTTCTAAAGATATAATATATCCCTTCCTTCGCAGTCGGGTAAAAATATCAATAAAATAGAATCTATATAAAATTACATACTTTTAAACAATCTAGACAGCTGAAACGAGTTTGTCTTTGTTCTATCGAACAAATCAATAGGAACGTTTGATTTAAATCCTCTCTTTATTACTTCTGACGTTGTGCTTCGTAATACAATATGAGTTGTGAGTAAATAATACGACAAAAATAAATCATAAATCGGTTTCACATTGTATCCCGCACACAGCAGGGTAGGCAGAGGGAACCTAGTGTTAAGACACTCCGTTACCCACTTTCTGCCGAAGTCTGGAGGTATTGCGTGTTGAGTGGCAGAACTCAACGCCGCGCTTTGCCTAGACACCAGAGAAAAGAAATGGAAATATAAATTTAAGTAAACATTTCATTTCCTCGAGTGGGAATCGAACTCACAACCAGTCGGTTGTACAGTCACACTTTGTGCCGCTGCGCCACGACTGGCCTCACATAATACGACAGAGTTACGCCTTTTCGAGATTATTTTACACTTGAGTTTTAGTTTCGTCATTATTCAACTAACGTTGGCTTTACGATTCGGTTTACTGCTTTTTTATTGTTCAAAAGGGTTAATAAATTGTTAAATAGTACTTCTTAGTGCAAAATGTAGTACGAACTAGCGTATATTTAGATGCTTACATGTTGAAGATGTGTGTTAAATAATCATAGGTATTTTCTGCAATTATCTCGGTTTTTTTAGTTTCATACTGTTCTCGTACCTAGTAGGGTAGGCAAATGGAACCTGGGAACCTAGAAATGAGACATTTCCATTTTCTATATACGTAAATATCTTATTTTTATAAAGAACTATTTTCAGTTTCTCGCACTGGTTAAATAATATCAGTCGATAATTCCGCCTCTTAATACGCAGTTTCAATTCATATGGAAAGCAGAAAACGGAGTGCCTTAACGTTAAAAAGAGAAATTAACCAATAAAGTGTAAACTTAATTTTTATTAGCTACACGCTGAATCCCGCATATAGCAGGGTAGGCAGAGATAGCCTTTGAACCTAGTGTTACTCAGTCCCCATCAAGACATGCGTAGAGATATAAAAGTAATATTTTATAGCTAAACCAGTAAAAGAAAAAAATCTTCTATAAAATTATTCGTCTAAATTCTAAAACGATACTATTAATTAAACACTTTATCTATATCGTTTTATCTTACTAGATTTATGTATTTCTTAATTAAAATGTTTGAATTATTTATTTTATTTCCATGACATTTTCATGAACATTGTAATTATTTATGAAGTTAAATTCGATAATAAGAAACGCAGTGAAGCTTAATATATTTTTAATTGCCTTTGTTTACTGAACTTTAATAGTTAAATCGAGGCCGGCGTGACTGTAAACACGACGGTTGTGGCTTCGATTTCCACTCGGTAGAATGAAATATTTAATATTAACATTTCCTCTCTCTGGTAACAAGCCACAACGCGGCGTTGAGTTCCGCTACTCAACAACACTCAATGCCTTTAGAATTCGGCGAAAAATGAGGAGCAGCAGTATCCTATGTGTCGAGAATGGACTGTAGTATCTCTAGGTTCTAAAGTTGCCTGTGTTTACTGAGCTATATGCGATATAAGGTTAAAAATATCTAAGTTTAGTATATGTAATACTTATGAAAATGTTATTAGACTTAATAATAAAAAGACACTGCCTTTTAATCACTAGCTTTTATCGGTTAGTCAATTTGGAATAACTAAAAATTGTATATAACGTGGTGAAATATAGCTATGTGCCTTCCTCGACATAATATAAAAAATGGAACACTTTTTTTTCAATTAGAATCAATAGTTACAGAGATTAGTGCGTTCAACCAAACAAACTCTTCTGTCTTAATATTAGTAATGAAGTATAGATAGTATAGATATACTGTTTCCTTCAACATCAAAAATAAATTAACATCAAAAATAGTTAACAATAAAAAGGTTAACATCGAAAATAAATTATTATGACATTAATTGAAAGAAATCATCATTGATATAAAAAAAACAATTAGTAGTTAGTAAATATTAATTAGATTACGATATTTTTTGTTTGTATTATGATATTAATATTTTATCAAATAAGATTTTTTTTATATATTTTATTAGTTCCTGAATTTGAATTAGAAATTATAAATCATATTTCATTAAAATCAAAACTAAATGAAAAAATAAATGCGGAATATAGATTATTAGAAAAAAATCTCGAAAACGACTATATTTATAGATTATTTTTATTTTATAGACATAACAATATTGTTTAAATAAATGAAACTCCTTTGAAATTGTAACTTGATGACGTCTTCGACCGTACTGTCATAGCCACTATGATTTCAACAACTGTTATATATCAATGACAATATTATAAGCGTAATGTCTAAAAAACCAGACAAAAAAGCGACACGAGCATCTGGTAAACACCCTTCTCTTCCCATACCCGGGACCTCTAAGCAACCAGCTGGTACAAAAACAAATACAAATGATGCCGAAGATGAACCCAAAGTTTCTTGGAGAAAACGATGCTGTAATTACATATATGACAGAGAAAATAAATTATTTTGTGGCAGATCGTGTACAAATTGGTTTTCTATTTTTTTATATTCGATTATGTATTTAATCTTCTTAAGTACATATACTTTAATATTTCTGTTTGGTTCGTTATCAGTGATAAAATATATGGATGACTATCAAACAATCGACAAGATTGAACTTTTAACCTACTCTAACAAAGGAATAGGCTTGTCTGCCACTCCGACCGGACTAAATAATACACCAATAATATGGTATAGAAATGATCCGAAAGATTATCAAAAATATGTAAACGCTATCAGCGACCTTCTCAAAAAACGGAGGAAACGAGGAGTGGACAACGCCACGGATCTTGGTCCGTGCGGCACATCGCCGTTTGGTTACGGAAGTGAACCCTGCATAATTATAAGAATAAACAAACAATACAATTGGTCTGGAAAACCTATATTTCTGAATATGTCAGAGAAAATGAACGTACCATTGAAAGTGAAAAAATATTTGAAATTGGAGAAACAGAAGCTATGGCTGAATTGTGACGGTTATCGTTCAAAAGATAAGGAACATATAGGTAATGTTAAATATCACCCCGACCCTCCCGGGTTCGATCCGGAATTATTCCCTTTAAATGAAAACACTCAATCACCTTTAATAGCGGTACAGATTTCGAATTTCACTTTGGGGAGGTCTTTGATTATTGAATGTAAGCTGTGGTATAATGAAGGAGTGTCGACTATTCAATTTACATTGTATGTATGTAAAGACTAAGGGAAAATAATCTCATGTGTTAGAGTGTTATGATAGTATTTTTATATAAGGTTAATTATTAATAAATATTTGTGAATTATAGAAGGTTATTATTGTGAATTTACAGTCATTTCTAGTAAACGATGAAGAATAATCATTTTATATCTATAAAGGCCAGTTCGATCCCTCAGGAAATGAAATATTTATTTAAGTTTGTATTTTCATTAATTCGCTCTGGTGTCCAGGCAAATCGCAGCGTTGAGTTCCACCAGTCAACACGTGACTCCACTCATCTTCCTCGAGTGAGAGTCGAACACACAACCTGTCACACTTAAAGTCACACATGCCATTGCGTTACGACTGGCGTTATAATTATAGTACACAAGATTCCAAATTTAATATTTATTGCCAGGTACTGTGATAGTAGGAAGATCTAAATTTTAGATTTTCAGATTCTAAAACAAAGGATTATGGTAGATGGCATTTCACTGCATTTTGTCATAAATATGCATGCCTTAAATTACAATGAGTAGCTCTATATCATTTGTTACAGCGTTGATACATTATTCTGAATGTAGTGGATTTTTGTGAGAATTTTTCTTTATTTTGATGCCATAAAGGTGTAGCTGGAGGTTTAGTTGTATGTTTAACGACTGTGGGTTTAAGATAGTTGCTTGGGAAAATTAAGGAATTATTGGTAACTATTTGCTCTCGTGGTCCGGGGGCACTGTGACCGGGGGCGTCTCGGGGTTGTCTCGCAATCCGGGTTCGGGTGTGGCTGTAAACGTGACAGGTGTGGGTTCGATGAAAATTCACCAACCCCGCAACAATTTCGCAACTTAACACGTAATGCCTCAGTCATTTGAAAATAGGGAACGAATGTGTCTTATGGGAACAGAGTGTCACTAGATCCCCGGGTTCGCTCTGGCTATCCTTCAAAAGGAATCGAACTTACAACCGTTTACTATCAAATCGAGGCCAGTCGTGGCGCAGTGGCACGAGGTGTGACTGTAAAACCGACTGGTTGTGGGTTCGACTCCCACTCGAGGAGATGAAATATTTACTTAAATTTATATTTCCATTTCTTCGCTCTGGTTTCGAGGTTAAGCGTGCCGTTGAGTTCGGCCACTCAACACGCAATGCCTCCAGAATTCGGCAGTATTCGGCAGTGGGGAAACGGAGTGTCTTAATACTAGGTTCCCTCTGCCTACCCTGCTGTGTGCGGGATACAGCGTGAAGCTGATTTTTTTTTTTTTTTACTATCAAACCTTTATTCCAATGCGCCACGACGGCTTAACTTTTTTTTTTAATAAAACCATACAAAAATTGTATTAAGTATTAGATTCAGTAAATAAAACACAGTAAATATTCCCATACAAATGTGGCCGTTGAGTTGACACGTACGAGCCATTAGCATAAATCTCACCGCAGCTACATGAAATTGTATGAAGCATACATACATACCTCTGTTTATGTATTTATGTTTGTATGACTTTGAATTTCTTTGTATACTTTTATTAGTACCATATATCAGGGAAGTAATGTTTTTGTTTACTTATTTTGTGTTGATAATAAAAAAATATATTATAAATTTATAAATTATGTTAAAATTGAGCGGTTGTTATGGCGCAGGGGCATGGGCAGGCGTACGACTATTAACGTGACAGTTGTGGATTCGATTCCTACTCAGGGGACTGAAATCTTTAATATTTTCACTTTTCGTTCTGCTGACAAGGCAAAACGCGGCGTTTAATTCCACCAATCAACACGCAATGCTTCAGGAATTCGGCCGAAAGTAGGAAATAGTGTCTTAACAATAGGTTTCTAGGTTTCCTCTCTCTACCATGCTATGTGTGGAATACAGCGTGAAGCTAAAAAAAAAATTACAAATTTACTTACTTGCTCTCATCTGTAGCTTCGCCGATGTGAAATGGAAATATCTAAGAGAGCTGTGACTAATTGCCCGTGGTAGCTCTGACCACAGTAGAGGACAAAATGAGTTACATAGAAACAATTACCGTCATATAATTTAACCCATCTTCCTCTGTAAATGAACTAAAAAAGAATCTATTTAAACCAATAGTTCCTGAGATTACCGCGTTCAACAATATAGATATCACATTTTTTTTATTATTACGTTAGTTCCTACCAAATAATTAAAGGAAACAGGGTTTTTATACTGTTATTATGGTTAGGGCTATTATATATAAATCGTTTAATATAGAAAAATATAGCTGCTGCGTACCTATATCTCAAGTTAGTTTTCCAAGTTTCTGTTAAGTCTACACGAGCTATATGTAATATTCTGTTCCGAACAAGTTTATTAATAAAGTTGGAACTACATCTTAATTTAGTAGAACAAATTCTTTGCACAGTTGCTAGGTCTACAACAATATACTTGTTCTTCTTTTTTGCTTTACGCAAGGCCCAGGGGGGCTTAGTGTTGAGACACTCTATTCCCACCCTTACATTTTTTTTTAAACGTTGCATATAGTGTCGTGGAATTAGAAAGGAATAATAAAAATTACAGTATAATAATTCCCATGGAAAGCCGTAGTGTCTAGTGTTAAAATACTCTGTTCTCCGTATAAATTACAAAACCTCCATAAATCCAACTAAGTATTTCAAAATGATTCAATTACTGTAACACAATGGAAATTTGAGTCAAAGCTTCCATTATATATTGTTCAAACGTTCAATATTGATTGCCTACAGCTGGAAGTCGACAGGGCACAGTGTCTCTTAATCTGATTAGAAAGATCCACTAAGTCACTGCTTAACTCAAATGAGAGTCGGTTCAAATGACGCGGTTTACGCTTAGACGAAAGTGGAGTCGAAGTGTTGGTAAGTATATTATGTTATATTTTACTAGTGTATGTGCATGTTTTGAGGGTTCTATACCTCAATAGGTAAAAACGGAACCCTTTTAGAATCGCTGTTTTGTCCGTCTGTCCGTTTGTCAAGACCATTTATTTATCTGGATATCGCGTGGACGTATAATATCAAATATCCATAGTATTTTAAAGCGCAGACAAAATCAAGCTTCTAAGTCTAATCTAACTTATAATCAATATATACAAGTATTTTGTATGAAGATCGCTGAGTAAGCTTATAAGGTACTTCCCGTGGACCTACAGTTATGAATCTTTTTCACGAACTTACAATACAAATAAAGGAAAAATTGTGAAAAATAAAAATTTACAGATATTTTCATTTTTCACATGATTTTTTTTGCTATTTCATAGAAAAAAATCATTACAAACTTATAAATACTTAATTTACAATAACCCCTTGGCCTACAATTCTTAAATTGATACCTTCAGTGTGCGAATCCAACTCGCACTTGGCAGGTTTTTTTATTATTTTAAATGATTGTGTATCTGTAACGGTTATTTAAATAATTGTAGGTTTTTTGTATTGTACGTAACATATTAATAAGGCTTATTAATAATATATAAATTTATAAACCTGAAACGAAAAAATGTTAACATAAGATTAAAGAGGCCAGTCGTGGCGCAGGGGCACTAACGCAACTAGTTGTGGGTTCGATCCCCATTCGAGGAAATGAAATATATATGTATATTTCCATTTCTTCGCTCTGGTACCCGGACAAAGGGCGGCGTTGAGTTTTGCCACTCAACACGCAATGCCCTCAGAACTCGGAGGAAAGTGGGGAAGGTGGGAGTACTTTAACACTAGGCCCCCTCTGCCTACCCTGTTACATGCGGGATACAGCGTGAAACTATAAAAAAAAAAGATAAATATTAAATTAATTTTTTTTTATGTCATTGAAGCTATAAATAGTTCATTTATCTACTTACCGTCTTAAGCAGTCCATTTCATCCCTTAAATGAAAAAGCAATATCGTATATTGCAGATCATTTATTATGTGATGGTTTTCATCCAATTCGGTGTCAGCGGGGAACCTCGTTCAATTATACCCTATAGAGTTCTGTTCTACGAACATAATATGTAATGTTTGTTATTGACCTTGTGAAACTTTTGCTGTAGTAAATTGTGTAGCGCGATTTAAATTGTTTGTTATATTGGCTCAGGGGTAGAAGCGTGTGACTGTAATGCGACGGTTGCGGGTTTAATTCCCAATCAGAGGAAATAATATTTTTTTATTTATATTTTGACATTCACCACTAAACCGCCATGTCTCGAAAATTCGGAAATGTGGAATTCAGAAAGTGAGAATTGGAGTGTCTTAACTTAACTGGGTAGGTTCCCTCTGTCTACCCTGCGGGATAAAACTATGTATATACAAATAGCTACGTATAGAAAGATTTTTGTGGATGAATGAATAATTCTTTATTCCTCTGAGTGGGAATCGAACCCACAATTGTCACGTTTACAGTCACACGAATATATATAAGTATATATAGTTGATATAAGAAAAGTTTCTTTATAACATAAATTTTTGCTACGCTCGTTACTTTGTTTACATTCAGACGGATGCCAAGACCTACTTTTTGTATTAGATTTTCTTTATCAAGTTAGGAGAACACCTATCAATATTTATGTAACTACTTTAGAAACATTTGTAAGATATGAGATTTTTTCTGTATAGAAAACTATTTGTTCGCAATTTTTCTTTGTAGAATAGTTGTAGTAGTTTTATTTAAGATCTAAAGCTGTAATACGGCCCCGGTCTATTTTTTAAGTTTTTTTTAAATAGAAAATAAATCAGGATAGGCGAAAAGCACCTAACCTTTGTAGAATAGTTCTAGTAGTTTTATAATATTTCAGATTTAGATCTTAGCTGTAAGACGGTCCCAGTCTATTTTTATGTTTCTTTTATTAATAAAAATAGAAAATAGATGAGGATAGCCAAAAAGGACCTAGTATTATATGTACACTCGGTTACTCACGTTCCACCTAACTTACCTTTACTTACCTTAGGTACCTACTTTACACAACAACCTAGTCGTTGTATGTTGAGTATCAGAAAGATATAAATATTTTTTTATTGAATAGCCTGAAACTAGCTTGCAATGTATATTATAATATATTGTATTGTTATTAAAACATAAAAGTAATTAAAATTAGTACATAAATAATTGAGTAGTTTAAGTGGGTGAATAACATTTATTTATTTTTAAAAATTTTACAGAGTTATTCCACACTTAACAAAGAAAAATACTTATTTAGAAAACGTATAAAAATTTGAACGTAGCGGGACTAGAGGGAAGAAGACGAGAGGAGGCGCGGGTTCGAGTCTCGCTACGTTCAAATTTTTATACATTTTCTAAATAGGTATTTAACGTTTACTTGTTTTTACCCTCAGCTTTTTTTCGCCTCGTCTTCTCCGTCGGCTTTAAGGAGAACCAAACAGCAAAGAATGAAGAAAATAAAACTAATTTATATTTAATTTCCTCGAGAGAGAATCGAACCCACAACAGTCACGCTTGTGTCCCTGCCCCATGACTGGCTCTATGTGATAAGACCAAGAATTGAGAATGTGTACGAGTATTTACAAATAAAACAACAAAAATCAATATTAACGCAATAATTTATTAATACGCTAATAATTAAATATTTATTTTTATTTCACACTATTTTTAAAGAGTTGTTTTTAAGTAGTGAAGACATTACAATCCATGTTCTAATCCTTTTCAAGGTACGTTCGACACCATCCCCTAACTTCCGTTTCACCCCTAGCTTCGTATTTACAACATTCACAGGCGAATAAACAATAATATATTTATTTTACTATTTTCAATAGGAATTTTATTATTTTATTATATCAATTTTATTATATTATTCATTTAATTCAAATATTAAATGAAATTGCTGTTAAAAAATATCCCATATTTTTAAGACTTCTCTAAACTGCGTGAAATCTAGTATTCTAAAAGAAATATATAACCAAATTATTCATAAAAATATTCATAAAAAAATAATTTTACTTTACGAATATTAACAATTTTAGTACAATTTTTCAGGAAAACCGATGATTAATGAAACATTATCTTTTCAGCCCTCCTAATGACTCATCTATTCTAACGCAGATGGACATATTAAATAGGGCTTTCTCGCTTACAAAAACCGGTCATTAGAGTTTTTACAGCGAGTTATATCCTTAAGCTTTAATTATTTTTAGCTTCACGCTGTATCCCGCATACAGTAAGGTAGGCGGAGGCAACCCAGTGTTAAGACAATCCGTTACCCATTTTCCGCTGAATTCGGGAGCGCAACTCAACGCAGCGCTTTGCCTCAACACCAGAGCGAAGAAAATATTAAATTTTTCATTTTCTCGAGTGGGAATCGAACCTATAACCTGTCGCGTTACAATCACACGTGCCCCTACGCCACGACTGGCCTCAAGCTTTATTTTTTTCAATAAAATAATTTATTATGTATAAAATTCCTATCGAAAACAGTATATAAGAGTATTAAGAATAAAAATGTTATTTAAGTATTATAATTAATAATAGGTTTATTTATTGGCACTAACTAATTACTATCACATTTGGATGCAGCGGGTGAAAGGAAAAAAAATATTTTTTAAATTATACATAACTTATGTATGGAGAAATGGTAGCTGCGATTATAATTTTTATTATGACAAAGAAGAATATTATTAAAAAAAATATTCTTAAACTATAATATTTATAATAATAATAATAAGAGAAAATAGTATTAACATAACTAATTTAAGTTCTATTATAAATTTGTTTGGTACGATCTTGTATTTTTTATTTACTAATAAATAATTATATGGGACACTGCCGATTTTATCAAATATTAAACGATTTTCTTTATAACCTAAACAATTGAACTGCAAATTAAAATAAAATAAATGAAAATCGCAAATCTGTATATAAAATAAAACTCTTTCTTTGATGAGAGGGAACTAAAAAAATATATTTTCTCGAAAAAAGGGATTTTTACATTTTACGTTTAAAATCTACTATCAAATAAGTTGTTGTGATGTTTTCTAGATCAAAATACATTCAAAAAGTAGTTGTTAAAAAAGATTTTGATTACCACTGTAAAGCGTCTGACTATAAACGCGACGTTTTTAAACATTTTTAAAGTGTTATTCCACACTTAGGAAAGAAAAATACTTATTTAGAAAACGTATAAAAATTTGAACGCAGCGGGACTCGAACCCGCGCCTCCTGGAAACCGACCAGGTCGGTTTCCAGGAGGCGCGGGTTCGAGTCCCGCTGCGTTCAAATTTTTATACGTTTTCTAAATAAGTATATAAACGCGACGGTTGTGGGTTCAATTCCCACTCGGAGTTTCTCCACTCAATACACAGTGTCTCGAGTTTGCGTGGGGAACGAAGTGTCACATCACATCACAAACCCATCTACGTTCTAAAATTATAAAAAAATATAGTTTAACAAATCGGCAATGCCCGAATATAAACAATTGACACTCGCGCAGGAATCAACGTATGAGGCTGCATCTAACATTTTTAATCTGCTATACAATTCCCGTAAACTTCAGCAATATTCGTCGTAGGCTTATCAAAAATAGAAGGATTAGAGTAATATATATATCACAAAATATATCCATTGTCACAACGAAATTAACATTTCACTTTTAACACCACATTAAATTTCAAATTGAGACTATTGAAAAGAAAATCAGTGAATTTAAAATTTTAAACAATTTTTGTAAAGTACGGTCGACGAGTCGTGGCCGCCCTGAAGTTGGCCATGGATGATTTACGACTTGTATTACTTTTGGCAATTTTCTTCCCGAGAGAGCATACCGCAAAAAGTTCAGAAAACTTTACTTTAGGGCGACCATGGCTCGTCGACCGTACTGTACTAAAGGAAAATTAAAAATAAATAGTAAAATCTATTTTTTTTTTACTTTAATGTGACATTAACAGCAAAATTTTATACTTGTAGGCCTGACACCGTTCCATATGGACCACTAGAATAGAGGTATTCCATTTTTTTTTTCACTCATTTACATTACTCAAGCTACTGACTAACATGCATTTGGCTAAATAAAATGCAATAAATGCAATGTCTAAGTTGCCTATCTTAATTTTATATGAGAAGTTCGTTTTAACGCATAAGTTTCGGTTCTTTTTTTTAATAAAATATCGTAGTAATAATTTTAACAAGAATAAGTGCTAGTAGTATTTTATTTTGGAGTACTCGATTTCAGTCAATTTTTACTTTTACAATTATACAAAAAATTTGCTACTAAGAAAATTTAAACTGTCACTACCAATAGTTTTGAATTTTCATGAAAAACAATTCTAAGATTCAAATTTTCGTTATAATAGAGAAAGCTGCTTATTTATGATACAAAAATATTTAAAAAATACCAATATACATTATGAACGACATGTATATAATGAAAAAAATTAAAAATCTACTAAAAAGCACTAAAAAAATCTATATTCGTTCGAAATCAATCATTCAATTTACAGGAATGTTTTTTTTAAATGAGCCTAATAAAATTCGTGTAACTATAGTGCAAATTGCAAAAATGCATTCAACGTTTAGCAAAATATATTAGAAGAGGGGGCCTTAAGTTTTTATGGGCCCCCAAAAACATATTATTACGGTCCCCTAAAAAAATTATAGTTACAGTACAATTTGTAGAACATGCATTTGAAAGCAAAATTTATTGTAATAAGGTCGTGTTAAGTTATTAAAGCCTTTCAAAAAAAAAATAGTTAGATTAAGAAGATTTAAAAAAAGTACTCGCTTAGAAGATACCTCATACGATTTAATTGTACAGATATGTCTGCTAATCAGTAACATGCTATGTAATAAAATATTTTCAACCGACATAACCCGATAGACTTTGAAATTCAAACAATAAATTTAATAAGAAAGCGATTTTATCGATAAGATAATATAAGATAAGATAAATATTTTGAATAAACTTTTAATACATTTAGATGATAGTGTATATAATGTATGTAAATGTAAAGCTTTATACAAAGATATTTTTTAATATGAATAAAGAGAGGATACATTATAAAATAGATCTAATTCTATACCAAAAAATATTTACCATATAAAATAATGATGAGTCGCAAATGGTGAAACTATTAATAATTATCCTATTACACAAACACATATAAATAATTAATTACCTTAATAATGGACGAACACATATCATTCGAGCGAATGCAGTCTAATACAGTGATTTTACGATTTCATTGCTTTTTTTTTCAATGAACTTTTGACAGTTCTTAACCCTTTTTTTTCTAATACACTTATAATAGAAAAATATTTAGAAACGTGAAAAAAATTAACGTAAGAGGACCCGAACCCGTTTCTTTTTAAAATTTATCCAAGAGGCGTGAGTTCTAGTCTATTTTTTTTAAGTTTCTAAATATTTTTTCAGATAGTTCCATCGACTTTAAGATCATAAGTGCACTTCACTCACAATGTAGTACATACCGATGTGTCGACTTTGATAGCAACACAAAAAATATCACAAAACAACATTGTAAATAATATGTTTCAAATTATAATTGGCAACAACATGGAATATAGGAAGATAGCTATTATATTATATTCTTAAAAACATGCATTCGATACCTATAAGTCATATAGCTATAGGTTTTCAATAATCATATATACAGTAGATGAAAATATATAATAATCTTTTTCGAAGATAAAAAACATTCTACGTATAATTTGTATGGTAACATTGTAAAATCCATTGAGATCACACATCGCTTTCGAATATAAATCACAATTTAGGCTCCACTGTAGTACGTCTTTTGTCCTTCTATATATCAAGTCTTAAGGGGAAATACCGAAATCACTATAGTAGGATTTGGGTTTAGTTCAAATAGGCCACTTAGCAGGTACAGTATTATATTAACACTATTTGTTTATATTTATGTTTGAGGTTAGTTTCTTTGATTGATCATTTCCAATGCTTTGTAGAATTCTTCTGATATTTCTAGGAGCCAAAATAAACCTCAAATGTAAAAGTACGTGAGGATTGACATAAGTATTACTATATAGAAGTTTGGTGATCTAAGGTAACCCTTGCTCCAGCTGCAGTCTAGGTCTTTTGCTATAACCTGCAAATAATGTGAATGTTTAATGCAAATATTTTTATAGGGCTAACATGGCGCAGTATGATAAGCTTGTAGATTCACTGGAAAGATTGTGGGTACAATTACTCAGGGATTAGATGAAATATTTACTTAAATATATATTTCCATTTCTTCACTCTGGTGTCGAGGCTGAGCGCGGCATTGAGTTCTGCCACTCAACACGCAATGCCTTCAGAATTTAGCAGAAAGTAGGGAACGGAGTATCTAAACACTAGGTTCCCTCTGCCTACCCTGCTGTGTGCGGGATACAGCGTGAAGCGTATTTAAATTATTCAGGGAAATCATTTATTTTCAATTTCCTGGTTTAGTAAGACAAAATACGATATTGGTATAATTCGATGTGCCGAAATCGGGAGCAAAGCTGCGAATGAAGTCTTTTGACACTAGATTCTTAAAAGTAAAAAAAATAGTTTAAAAAAAATAATATAATTAAAAGTATAGCATACATACATCACTAAATGTTCTATTATAATGTGATGGACATTTTGCGAATCTGAGGTCGTCTCGAGTCGCTACACATTCGGATGGTCCTTCGCAAAGGTATTGTCTTCTCTTTCTGTCCCACGCTTGTACCCATCTAATAAAAAAAGACAAAATAATATCAATTAGTAATTAAATTTAAAAAGTAAATTTTGCTTTTTTGACAGTGTTGGAAAAGGAAAGCAGGTAATATTTCTTTCTTTATATATTTTTAATCAAAAGTCTTATTTAAAGAAACTGACATTTTGTATAATATAATTAGACAGATCTGAATTTGTTGTATAGTAGTGGTGATGAAGAGTTAATCTAAAAACAATAAGTAGTAAGCGAAATATTAGGCACAAAGAAAATGCAAAAATGACAGTGGTTCACTATCAACATGAAGATATTATCAGAGCAGCCAGATCAGTACTAGTTCTTTATCGACAATTTTATTAATTTACTAAAACGAAAATAATTAAAAATACAATATTACTAAACAACATACCCAATACTACAATCACACTGTAAAGGATTTCCAGCCACGTATATATCTTGGAGAAATACTGAATTAGGCACTCCAGGCCATTCGTTCTTGCCTGGGTTAGGCACTCTAGAAATCTGATTATTTCTTAGGTCTAAAGTTAGGTTCCGTATACGACCGAGATTCCAAAATACTTCACCCATTATTTCGGGAATACTCGTGTTGTAGATGGTCAGCTTAAAGTTTTGTGATGTTACACCCTAAAACAAGAATGAATTATCAAGAAATTCATAAATTCTAGAATCGACTTTTAACGTAACATAACATAAAAACTCTTTATTTCACAAACACACGGCTACAAATAAATTCATACAAAAATATTGTGAAAAGGCGGCCTTATAATATATTAAACATTTGATAAATTAATTGTAAATAAAGATATCAACTTAAGCTTAAAATAAAAAGGACTTACATTTAATAACTTCTGAGATAACGCCTTCATAGCTCTTCCAGTTATAGTGAAATTACTTAGCTTAGACGGCAGATGCCCAGTCATTTCTTTGCTAAGATCGATTTGATTATTATCTATTTGTAAGTAGAGATTCTCTAAAGCAGCATTGTGTGTAAGTGTTTTGGGTATGTTAAAATCTCTTATGTTTCCGTTGACAGAAATCTTCAATGTCCTTAGGCCGTACATTTTGCTGAACACTCCGTGCTGTAAAATTGTATTAAAGACATTATTATAAATAGACAAGAAAGTTTTTTTTTTTAAATCAGAACAATAATAGGAATATCACTGACTGCTTGCTATCTACGTTCTGCTCAAATTGAGAGACACGAAGGGATCAACCTGAAGATATTAGATCTTACTCTCTGAAGATATTAGAACGAATATATTAAAATATGTTTTTATTTCTGAGTAGAGATTAAACTCACATCCATTACGTTTACAGTTAGACAATATCTAGTGGGACCATGATATTACTACTTAATTTAAAAATAATAAAATATTTGCAAGCCCGTCTGATTTGAGTTTCATTTTAATTTTGTAAATTCAATGTAATTTAGAAACACAATATTACCTCTAAAATACCCAATTTCAAGTGGGTAACATCCAAATATTCAAGTCTTGGTGACACTCCATACATACTAGTATTCATGAGAGCAGTTATTGGATTCCCTGATAGGGACAGCCAGCGAAGATCACTCAGGGAATGTGTTGCCTTAAAACGTACGGAAAAAAGTTAGTATAGAATTCAGTGGAATTCAGTAAAATATAAATGCCTAAATGTTCGTTATGTATAGTGTAGAATACTTCAGGAGTAGGATTTTTTAATTAAACATCATCATGTTCAAATTAACATACGCAGTAAAAAATATTCATAATGATGTAAGTTAAAATATTATCCTAAATCAGCTTCACACTGCAGGGTAGACAGAGTGTTAAGACACTCCGTTCCCCACTTTCTGCCGAATTCTGGAGACATTGCGTGTTGAGTGGCAGAACTCAAAGCACTATTTGTCAGTTGATACTTACAACAGGTACATTAGTCAAGTCATTGTACGAGAGATCCAAGGATCGAAGACGTGTGAGATTTGCTGTCGTGTCAGTTGGAACGGATGGTAGGTTGTTGTACGACAAATCTAAGCTCTTCAGTTTCGGTAGTGGCATTGATGGAACCTTAAACAAAATATAAATTAGGTATTATAAATGTATCTACTTTAAAAAAAATATCTTATCTTAATTCGACGCTCAATGGGGAACAAAAATATCACAATGGAAACGGTCTTACAATTAGGTTCCCTGGTTTATCATGAATTAAGATACGCTTATATATAAGACCTCATATTTTAAGGAAATAATAATAAATCAGAATACACATTAAGAATAATCTAGAAGGTTTGGAAGTCTGTTAAGAAATAAATACCAAGACCAGATTGAGGATACTCACAACTGTCAAACTGACATTCTTCAGTCCCAAATGCGACAGTCGTCTCTCCAAACCTTTAAAAATACTACCACCACGTTCACCGTTATTGAACGGTGTGTTCATACTCAAGTCTAACCAAAGGAGTTTCGGTAAAGCTGTGAAGGAACCGCTTTCGACTCTAACCAAGTGGTTGTCTGACAGGTCCAACCAGGCAAGCGACTGGAAATTTAAATAAATTTATAGTAATGGATAATTGTTTTTCTTGTAATATATGTATACTCGTAAGTATAAATACAGTTTGTGTGTTAGTTATGTGAGAAATCTAATATTTATAAGCAAGAAGAAAAGAAAAGAGATAGAAATAAGTATAAATAAATAGAAAGTACGAATTAGATATAAATAATAACTAAAGCTTTTTAAATTTATTTTAAGTTACGCATAGAGCAACAAGGAGCAGAATAGCCATAGACGGGTATTACCCTCTGTCAAAGTATATTCCAATTTTTAACATTTTTAAAATGCTATTTCAGAGTTAAAAAAAAATATAGTTTCCACGAGGCGCGGTTTGAAACCCCGATACGTTTATACGTTTCTAAAAAGTATATGTCCAGTTGACTTAGTTGCCTTACTAGTATAAATTTTCGATTTTTTTAGTGCTCATAATAGCCCTTCCGAGTTAGTGTATTTCTTTTTTATTTTTTCATGGCTGAGATTTATAATGATAGACGCCCATATTGTGTATTCCTCCCGCATAAAACGACAGTCAATTTTGTACAGGAAAAATCGTTATGGATAATACCCCCTGCTCCGTGTTGCTCTATATATAACTTACGTACTTTATAATATAACGATTTACCAAAAAATTGTTTATATATAGTCGCAAAAATTCGCCAAACTCAAACAAAAAGAAAAACAAAAATATTAAAAAGCAGATTCCAACGAGGTTCTATAAGCAACAAACACAAACCTTGTACAAGACATTCTGCGGGTACTGTATCTTTCTGTGCAAGACGCGGGGGTGGTCGCGCCGCACTGTGTGGTACATGTACTCGTCGCTGTAGTCGGGCTCCTCCAGCCAGTATTCGCTCGGTTCGTGCTGTATACATGTTAGCCTACTACACACTGGCCGGCGTGGGTGGATATCGATTTTGTGTGGGGAATATCGATTTTAAATCGAGATTTTGTCGTTTTATACATAGTGAGAAATTTAAACAAATAAAAATTAAAATAATTACAAGAAAGTTATTTTAGGAGACTATAATAATAATAAATCATTATTTTCTTCTCACAAAATTCGATTTTAATAAATAAACATTTAACAAAGAAACCAGAGACGATAACATACCAATATATAATAAGGAGGGGACTTTTAGAATTTTTAAAGAACGTTTCGATACCCAGCTACGCTAAAATCTGGCAATGGATAACTATCTATTTGTAAATTACAGTCAGGTACGTATATGTAATGATCATGTACTAGTGTGTAAGTCAGTTCGTACGTTTCGTGTACTAGTGTGTAAGTCGGTTCTTGCATATGTAGCTTACTGGACACTGACCGGCGTGGGTGGATATCGATTTTGTATGGGAAATGCGATTTTTTTATAGACTTAAAATTGGAATTGTATGAAAAAATGGGGCTTAATGTACATTCATTTTTACGGGTAAAATTGGTTTAAACCGCGAAAACTGAAAAGGGTGTATAATTGGGGGAAAATGTTAAAAATGCGACTTTTAGAATTTTTATAAGAGATTATCGATACCCAACTACGCCAGAAACTGGCAACACATAAGTATCTATAGGTTAGTAACATTCAAATAGGTTTTCTCAATGAGTTTTATATTCTGTTTTCCATTTGTAGGCACTATTGAACATTAAGTTAGAATATTGAATTAAAGTTTCTTGTTAAAGTAAAAAATATTAAAAGTTTAAAAATTGAAGATATGTAGAAAAAAAGAATATAAAAGGATATTTATTATCAGTGCATTTGATTACAAAAATATAACGTTAATTTAAATCATTTACATATACAATAATATCACAGATTACAATCGGTACTAAAATCAAGCTATTAGTTTCATTTCTACTAATAAATTACAAGGAAATTCACATTTACGAACTAAGATTTTTATGAATACTTACTCTATATCGTTGGACTAAATCTGCTATGGCAACATTGGGTATAGTGTTGCCACTTAAGTCCAATTCAACTAAGTTAATAGCTGCCGCTGGTGATAAACAGTTTGTTGGTATCCTTGATAAATCGTTGTCGGATAAATCTAACCTGTAATATTAAGAAATATACAATTATTAAGTAGGTATTTAATGCAAATTAGATTAAACAACAGCGGTAGTCGTCCTACAAGGACGTGTACTAACGATAGTTTAGGTATACGACCCCCCTTTTACTAATCAATGTCTCTCAAATGACGAAAAAGTAAGAAATAGATTGAATTGTTCTGTAATTAAAAATATTTCTAATATTAAGAATAAAAAATAATTTTAAGAGTAAATTTTTTTTAGTAATTATACCTTAAAATTAATAATGTGCAATATACAGTGCAACCATGAAGGGAATTAAAAATATTCGTTTATCAAGTAATTTGTTACAATAAGGTTCGTTCGTTATATCGCAGAGGTGAGGATGGTCTACGATTATTGAATTATTGATCTCAGATTTTTCGTTTATCAGCCATTGCAAACTTTAATACAACAATGTCAAACAGCAATATTCAGCTGTCGAGACATAAATTAAATATGAAATTGAATGTAGTAAACTGATAGGATTCGTTATGTAAAGGTTATAAGTTAATGAAATTAATTATAAAAAGGTTTTGAACAAATGTATTAGTAAAGTAAAGGTATATTTTGTACGTAAAAAAACGACGAAATTAGAGGAAATCGTTATATTGATGGTCGTTACACTAAAGTTATACTGTATTTAGATTATAACATAGTATTGTATGTACCCCGCATATAGCAGGGCAGATCGAGAGCCTCATTTTTCGAATTTTCAACATTGGATGATGAGTGTAACTTATCACTCACATCACACAGTCAATAAATTGTGAGAGTGGAACTCGAACCCACAACCACCACTCGCTGTGTCACTACAGCCACATCGAAATTGGAAGGATAATAAATAGTAGAATGATTTATGACCAATACAAAGTAATTACCTTTCCAAAGCAGGTGATATAATAAGGTTATCAGCTAAATTCTTAATGTTGTTGTCGGAAAGGTCAACTGATGTGAGCGACTGCATATCATGAAACACTTCCACGGGCAGCTCGATCAGATGGTTATGAGACAAATCTAAAATCTGTGGAAGACGATACAAGTGATATATATAAATTTTGCAATAATTGTAGCTTTATGTTAATCTTTTTTTTAAGCTTTATATATATCTAAACTATAATCTCACTAAACAGAATAGGCAGAGGAAACGTTCCATACTTTTCATCGATTTCTGGAGTTACTGCATGCTAAGTGACGAAAATCAACTTAATTTATAAAATATATTCATCTTGTTGAATTATCCCGACGGGAGTGTGGTGAAAAAAAATTTGAGTGTATGATGTTCCACAAAATAAAATTGCTAATATATTAAGGTTTTTATTAAATCTTGTGAAATAATTATATTCTTAATTTATTTAGATGGATAACTAACTTAAAGACTATTTGAAATAAAAAAATAATATTTTTGATATATTTAAATATTTTAATTACTAAACTTAGTTCCTAATAAACGCATAAATTCTGTTTAAAATAAATAAAAGTCAGGATAACATCCCGTTGTATTTCCCGTTGTTGCATAATTCACAAAACTACCCGCGGCGACGAATCATATTTTTTATACAATTGAAAGAGAAAGATTATCTAAAACAAGTATAACATCCCGTTGTATTTGTACGTTGTATTTTAAATACATTGAAATCATTTTTACCTGTAAATTCTTAACTTTCTTGAAGCAATCATACTCCATATGGAATATTTGATTGTGCGACAGATCCAAGTATTGTAACATTAGCATCGAACCGAACACCTCTCGCGTTATGTTTTTTAATAAATTGTGAGATAAATCCAACTCCGATAGTGTTAAATCTGCATGCCTGAAAGTTATTTAATAAAAAAAATTTTAAAAATAAAAATCAAGTAAACTTAATTATTAAAATAGTAATAAATATTTTTTATTACAATTCTGGCAAAATCATCGATCGATCAAATCAATTCTTCCTATTCCTGTGAATATTTGTTCCACTTTAACGCAAATATTACTGAACGGAGTTGGATGAAACTTTTCAATAATATTGCTTATTTATATATCAGAATAGTAATAAGGCTAAATAATGTAAAAATTTAATAACATTATAAATGTAAAAATTTGTGAGGATGGATGTTTGTTTCACTTTCACGCAAAAACTACTAAAGAGATCTAGACAAAACTTTACAGTAATATAGTTCATACATCACAATAAAACATGGGCTACAATTTATGTAACGATTTTACTAAATTAACTTTAAGAAGGCGAAGCCAAGTGTATTTCAAGTATTTTAAAATTAAACTTTACCTGAAGTAGTATGGCGCTATATACGAAATGTTGTTGTGTGAGAAATCCAACACTCGTATGTTCACTGATACGGTTCCGAGACCTGAAAAATGTATAAAATATTATAAAAATCATAAAACATGTATTACTTAAATACATTTGATCTACAGACCAACGACCAACAGAAAATCTGCTCAAAAAGCTTATTCTCGAGGTAACTTTTCTTAACTAAATACGTAATGAAGTATAAGAAGTCATACGAGTGTATTAAAGACATCTTTATATTATTTATACAATTTTACTCGAATTATCAAGTGTATAGAAAGCAGACAGAAATTTGTCATACACAGATCTCTGTAAGAATTTGTCATTTGCCAAGAACAGAGTACTGTTCTTCAGTTTTCGCAAAATTTTAAAGATAATTTGCGTCAGATGGTAGCATTCAATATAATATTTTGTCAAACCTGACACAAATTGAAAATTTCTTCGAGTAACAATAAAACTTACTATACTATATGCAGTCCAACACTCCCAATTAAATTTTAATTTTTGAACTTTCATAATAACTTTGTCTAATATAATAATATATAATGTCAATATGAATCAATATTAAGAAATGTGTATAAAATATAAATTACTTGTATATCAATACAACTAAATGAAATTAATATGTACATATATTCTAAGATGATATACAACACGAAACTTAAAATAAAAGTTCCATCACCTCTTTCTATACGTAGAGGACTGGGATCCTCAGATTCTAATCCTGCGTTAGAAGTAAAGGAAGCTTTGAATAAGTGCAAAAGTTAATTAAATAATTGGAATAAAAGGAAAAAAAGACTAAAAGAATAGTATTCAGTAAAAATATAAAGCAGTAAAAAATTACTAATACACTAAAATCTAAAAATAATAATAAAAATATTAGTTAAAACAAAATTATTATTAGTATAAAAAAAATAATAAACACTGTAATAGTAGTATTAAGAATGAAAAAATAAATTAAAGAAAATTTTGAACTATAGAACTTGAAAACACTTACTCTGAGCTTTAGGTGGTGGATAAAAGTTAGATGTGAAGAAACTCGGCGCATTGGAATCGGCTAAAGAAATTATTCTGTTGTACGAAACATTAACTTTCAATGCTGTAGCCGATCCAACTTGGTCAAAAATGGAAAATTTAAATGTCTCCAATTGGTTAAACGATATATCTAACCTGAAAAGAGGAAAAAAATATAATATTTTCGGCTTAGAGTGTAAACAGCCTATTAAACAAATTACCAGGGGAAACAAAGACATGTCCTAAGAAACTATTAGCATATATGTATAATATTATCAGAAGGTTTTCACAATTTCTACATTAGATTAATTGTATATGAAATAAATACTATATATGAAATAAAATATAACATAACGAAAAAACAATAAACGGACTTAGCAGTTTAACACTCTAAGGCAACGGTATAAATATTATTAAAATCTAAATTAAACATGAAACATTATTCTTGAAAAAACTAAAGGAAGGTTACTTACTCTTTAAGTGCTGGTAAATTTTGGAACGCTTCCTCACTGATTTCCGTAATAATATTTCCTCTCAATTTAATCACTTTTAAGTTATCCAAACTTGTGAAAGACCGCCTGTACACAGTCTCTATTAAGTTGTCTTCGATCAATATCTCTTGTAGCTCTCGTAAGTTGACGAATGTGTGTTGATCTATTCTTTGCATTTGGTTGAGAGATAAGCACACGCTTTCTAGCTGACGGTGAATGTCACCCTGTGAAATATGCAAAAATATATAAATAAAAGAAATATATTATAATTATAAAAAAAAAAACAAAACTCATATGCATAAACTAAATTACTATATCAAGTAACACGTGCTAACGTCATATCATTTATCAAAATCGTTTCACTGATTAGCTTTTACAAGGGATCAAAGTGAAGGGAAATGGACATGATCCTCTGTTTGAATTTCGCCGCTATCGGGTAATAACAGAATATTTTCTGTTTTTAATATTGAGAAAAGTTAAACACAATTTGACTGTTGTTGATGTGTATCTATAATATAGTAGGTATCTATGTTATTGTGGCGTAGTGGGACAGCGTCTAACTTCAAGCTCGATGGAAGCAAGCGAATAAGGGAGTGTTAAAAATATGCCTACCATATAGGAGATATGCGAAATAAAGCGTGAAATTAAAACAAGTTTTTTTTGTTTTAATTCGCTATTAAAATACTAACATAATTTAATGATCTTGTAATCATATTTCTTGCGAATTTTGCTCAAAAGATGTTCAGATTATTAATGTGTGTTGGCCCACGTTGGGCGCCATTTTATATTTCAAAGAATATTTATAATAATTATATTAATATTAATGTTTTACCTGAAGTGTTCCTTTGGAGAACTGATCAATAAGATTATCTTGTATATTTAATGATTTTAGCTTATACATAAAGTGGAATGAAGTATCGGGAACGTTCTTTAGCTTGTTGTTGCTTAAATCCAATTCTTCTAACTCGATAAGCGCCTTCAGAGGTTCAAATGGTAAAATTTTAACGGAGTCAGCCAAACCATTTGCCATTTTTAGTGATGTTAGACTGTGAAGCTGCAAAACATATGATACATTTATACTATAGTACGAAGGTACGATTATGTATAAAGTATTAATTTTGTTTAAAGATTTTTAGAACGTTATAAAATATTCCTTATTCTTACTCTAAACGTGGTTTGTAGGTCGAATCCTCAGTCGGAATCGGTGGAATGATTATTTCTAAATTATTTCATTTCCGCGCTCTAGTAGACATAACGCGGCGTTGAGTTTCACCAATCAACACGTAGACACGTAAATTAGGCGGGAAGTAGCGAATGGAGTTATCTAACACTAGATTTAATCTGTTTACCCTATTATGCGGTAAAAGAATGGCATTGTTAATGAAAAATATATACCTCAGCAAACGCGAAAGGATCTATATAATCTATATTGTTTTCAGACAGATCCAACGTTTTGATCGTCCGTACATGCTGGAAGGCACTGGCTTCGATCCGATTTATAGTACTGCCAATAATTTTCAAATCCTCCAGTTCCACGCCAAAATCAATAAAGTCATCCGTGTTTATACTCCTTTTTATCAATTTGCTAACTGATAGGTAGCGAAGCGATCTCATTCTGCAAAAAGGAAAACAATTATTTACGGCAGTAATTTATTTATTTAAATGTATTCTGCCTTTTATTTCAGGATTATGTATCTAAATATTTTTTTTAATAATTTAAATAAATAAATCATTATTCTTATAACGATTTCTTATATTATGTTCAATATTTTAGATACGGAATCCTCGGTATACATTTCCGACTAACAGCTCGGTCGGATATTTCAAAAGCATTGTGCAGCTAATTTGAAACACGTTGAGAATGTTTTCAATACATTTACACAACCTAAAAATTGCTTATGACACTGGTGTTTTCATGAAAATTTTATGAAAACCATCACCTTGAAACAAAAAAAAAACACAAAAAACTGAAAATAAAAAAATCAAAAACATAAAGAAGACGACAACCTCTGATTAAATAACATACAACACTCATGTGCAAGCATTTCGAACGAGTTTTAGACGTTATTTTGAATACACAAAGCGTTCTACTAAATGATAAGTTAATATGCGAGGTATATTTTACAAAACACATTGAAAATTCGAATGAAATGAATGTATGTTCACATACATTAAGTGACAAACTGAAAATGACACACGATTCATCGATTTTTAATATGGAATATAAGTTATGCGAATAGAGAGGGAGCCGAAAGCAGCCAGACTTTCATAACATTATAAAACCTGAAAGTTCTAGTGCACATACTCCCAACACCGGTAAGAACTATCAGGAAATATGGAGTTAGGGTGGTGGTTGCATTGGCAATTATTAGGTAAATAAGATGCATAAAATAGTACCTAACATTTGTTAAATTATAAAGCTCAATTTCTTACTATTTTCTTGAAATAATATAAGAAATTATGTTATTTATTAAAAAAGACAATTAGCATGATTTTGACAGCCCTGGCATCAGGTTAAAACCATACTCAGTGTCTGGCAATAGATAACGTCATTTCTAATATTATTCCCAAGAAAATATAGAAAAACTAAGCGTTAACTTAACTTTCGTTAAGTTTCAACTTAACGAAAGTTAGGTACTATTTCATTCAATTTACTAACCTAAAACTGCCACAGCAACCACCACCTGAAATCCATATTCCCCAAAAGTACTTACCGGTCTTGGGTGTATGTGCACAGAAACTTTTAGGTTTTATAAAGTAACGTAGGTCTGGCTTGGTTTGGCTCTTGGGCCATAATAAATGATCTCGTGCTACAAACGCAAAGTGACAAAAGCGACTAACATCCTTTCCATAACATCGAACTATACTAAGCCTCGATTGGTAGAAAAACATACCGAACTTACTTGCTCTGATCGCGGCAATTGTCTGACTCGTTTCTGTAATCAAAATGTAACCAAAAACTGGTACGAAACTAAATAACTTAAGCGTATATCTCTTAATAAAAAGATGGAACCGAGCTGAGCCTATGAACTAAAGTCAATTTTATAATTAGCTAGATTAGATTTAAGATAAGATTATAAAACTATACTTATTCTAAAGGATATTAGTTGTTAAGAAGCAAAATAGTTAGAAACATTAGAAATATTAAAAAAAATGGACATAAGATCTACTAGTTCTACTTTTATAGAGAAAAAGGAAAGCTGTATTAAACAAATTTATTTATTAAAATTAAAAAAGAAAGAAACATGCTAAACTAATGCTATTAAAGAGATCTATTTAATAAAAATTAACAGAACGCTAAATATAAGCCAAAAATCCTATTTTTCTGGTAGTTCTAGAAAATTTTAGAATACTAATAAAAGCAGAAGAATTAAACATTATGGTACCTAATATCAGCTAGCTATTGATAGGTTTTTTTTTCAGTAACTGGTTAGTTATAAATACATTTTAAATACCACATATAAATAATTTTTAGGTTGTGTAAATTAATGAGTGTTAGTAACTTAGATCTTAGTTAGTATATATTTAAAAATTACCTTCTAACGTCTTGTAAGCTCATTTCCAGTGATGAGGAGCCACTGATGTCCAGATAGAACAATTTATATTGAAAGCTATTTGTGACTGGTGTACTGTATTCCGAAGGGGCGCTCGTTGACAATAAATTTGGGTCCACCTGGAATTTATGATATATTGGTTTTAATAATATCTTTACATTACTTATGCTTCCTGCTATATCTTTCTATATTTCTGTGTTGACAGAGAAAACGTAGTGTTTAGATACTCTGTTCACCACTTTCCAATCAATTGTTGCGTAATTAGTGGTCGTACTCAATTTGTTTTGTTATCAGAACCAAAATTGAAAAGAATTAATTTCTTTGATTAGGATTTGAATACACAAACGTAAGAAAACAAGTCAAACGCTTTGTCACTTCAAAAAATCTTCTGAAAATACATAATTAATAAAAACATTAATTATTTTAAAATTCCGGAAATTATTAATTGGAGGCCGGTCGTGGCGCAGCGGCACGAGGTGTGACTGTAAAACCGACTGGTTGTGGGTTCGATCCCCACTCGAGGAGATGAAATATAGCGAGAAGCTGATTTTAAAATTATAGTATTAGATTTATATTCTGACTACTATAAACAAAAACGAATAAACAAAATAAACATCACACCAACAGACCTTGTTCTCTCTAAGGTTCAAAAATCTTAACGAATCCAATTTATTAAGCATAAATTTAGATATCATAGTCAAGTTGTTTTCAGATAGATCTAAACTCTGCAAGCTGTTCTCCAAACCGGCGAACGACGAGGGTGACAGCTCCGTTACTCCGCAGTCTCGAAGGGACAAAGTTTTGATCTTGGCGTTGCGGAATGCATCTTCCTGGAATAGAAGAAAATTATTTGAACTTAGTAAAACATTATAAATTTTAGTAGTTTTGTAGTAAAAAAAATGTTATTTTTAGTAGTTTTCTAGTAAAAAATCATTATTTTCAGTAGTATTGTAGTAAATATTCATATTTTTTTTTCTAATTAATTTTTATTTGTATTAAAAGTGCTTGTAGTACTTTCGTTTTGTTTAGACAATTCAAAGACAGACTATATAAAAATCGTCACTATAGTTGGCGTATTATTAAAATTATATAACGAATTGATATATAAATGAATTTAGGTTGGAATTCTTTTATTCACTATTTTACTTCTATTTCTATTTATTTCTATTTTTGTACTTTTTAAACAAGTACAAGTATATATACATATGCAGTAAATAAACTTATAATATATTCTTAATATCTCAGTATTATAGTGGTATGAAGGCCAAGCAAAGGTAATTACAGTAAATCTTGTGCATAGAAATATGTAGAGGTCTCGTAATTGTTTACAATAGTATGATTTCTGATTCTGCCGTTCACTTCCAAGTCGTTTTATGGACTTGTTTTACTTGTAAAATCTAATAATCGCCATATTTTTTTATCTTAACTTTACATCCCGCATATAATATAATACACAGATAGAGGGAACCTAGCGTATTATTTATATTTAACATTTTAGTGGTAGTATTTACTCATTCTTAGGAAAAAAGCGTTTTTTAAATTATGAACATAAATGATAACGATGCTAAAAACATAAATAAATTATAACAAACGCATAACAATTTCGTCTTAGATTAACAGAACGTATGACTTCGATGGTTTTCAAGAAGTGCGGGTTCAAATCCCGCTACAATTTTTTTTTACGGTTTGAACTTATTATTTTTTATAATAAATTACTTACTCTTATTGTAAATATAGGGTTCCCATTCAAAGTAGTTGTGTTTAATATGTTGAAGTATTTGAATGAGCTCGGTAACAAAATTCTTATGTTATTTTGATCCAATCTGAAACAAAATATATATTTTTTATTTATAAGTTTTGTAAAGTGCTATTCCACACCTAAGAAAGACTATTTCTTATTTTGAAAACGTTTAATAATTTGAACGTAACGGGATTAGAAAGTATATAAATCGTCCAAGAGTCCACATAAAATGTTTTATTCGTTTTCTATAAAAATACAATATTTTTATAATATTTCGTTTCCTTTTATAATTTTCAAGATTTAGTTTTTTTTTACATTTCAAAATATTGATTTTCCGAATAAACATATGATTACGATTGCCTGGTTACCAGAGCGAAGAAATTAAAATAAGTATTCATACTCTGGAGTGAGAATCGAATCCACAACCTGTAGGCGAGTAACAATTCTTTTTTGGCTCCAGACTGTATCCCACATGCAGGGAAGTCATAGGGAACCTAATAATTATGCAATATGCAATAAAAACCACAGTATTTACTTTAAATAATCCAAAGACAATTTAACTCCATTAAGGTCATGGGCCGGCGGCACTTGTTTGATTAGATTGTTCGATAGATCCAAGTAGCGCAGCTGGCGCAGTGGTGACAGCTCCTCGTAAGGGATCAACGTGAGCTGGTTGTCTCCAAGGAGAAGCTGGAAGTGAAAATGTTAATAGTAAGGTCGATTTTTGTTTTAGCTTCACGCTATATTCCGCATATATTAGGTAGAAGCCATATTCCATTTAATTTTAAAGACATTGCGTGTTGAGTCGCGGAACTTAAAGCCACACATCGTCTTGTTACCAAAGCGAGAAAGTGAAAATAATTGTTTTCCCTAAATTGCAATCGCGTTTATCAAAGCTATACCGCTGTGCCACAACTGCTTCAATAAACTTTTTTAATACTAAAATATTAATTTCATCGATTACATTATTAAATATAATGCCCCATATCAAAATTTGAACCCAGGACTACCTATAAGCACTATTAGAACTGCATTCCATATGTTTACGTCATTGAGGTGTGCAAATAAAACATATTATCATGATCAAGTTTACTCATTACGCTTTGATTACAGCTCAGCGGTGTTTTGTTTTAATTAAACATATAGTACGGTCAACAAGTCGTGGCCGCCCTGAAGTTAGCTATAGAAGGCTACGCAATTTGATTTTGGGATTTTTCTTACTTTTAATTATTTTGTTCCCGACTAAACAAAGCGCAAAAGTTCAGAAAATCTAACTTCAAGTTCGGCCACGATTTGTTGAACGTACTATACATACAGATTAATTTGAAAGCCACGTTAAACCGCAAAGTAGGTATATTCTATTTTCATGGCAATACTGTTAATGAGTTTAATATATGAATAATCTATTTCATCATCAATCAGTTTTATATAGATAAATGATATGTCAAATTGTATTAAGTTAAGGTAAATTGAGCGACCGTCAGAGCTTTGGGATAGAACATATTCATTTCTCTGCTTTGGTAGACATAGCGCGGCGTTGAGTTCCGCCATTTAACAGGCACTCTTGAACATAGTGTGAAAAGAGAACGGTTCATTCTGCCTAAACTATTATGCGGCAAAAAAACGTGAACAACTGTTTTTTAGATGTTAAATTGTGAATCATGTGGTGCAGTGGTTATAAAAAGTCCTGGACCTCATTTAAAATCACAATACGTTCTAGAGATAAAATTAGCGTGTACCTATAATACTATTATAACAACACACGTAATTATAAATTACAGTTTAAACCACGTTAACTTGAATCATAAATCGGAAAGTAGAAAATGAAGGACTTATGTCCTGAAGGGAACGTACCCTAAAGTAATCTAGTGTTGATTCATAACACTAGGTTCCCTCAGTCTCAGAAAAATCGTGAGGCCTGTTTAACTTGAATAAACTATCACGTTTTTTTAATACAACTAAATTATTTATCACTATTTACATTTTATTTTCTCATAAGTAACTTATATTTCACTTAATGAGACTGATATTAGAACTGACTGAGACACCAACACAATATTTAATATTTCTATTTTGTTCGCTCTGGTGTCGAGACAAAAGCGCGGCGTTGAATTCCGCCACTCAACATGCAATGCCTCCAGAATGCGGAAAGTGCGGAGGGCGGAAAGTGCGGAGTGGAGAGTCTTAACACTAAATTCCCAAAGCTGATATATTAAAAAAAAATACAAATTACATAGGTACAGAGAAAATAAAATAAATTAATATATAAATCATCACAAACGTACCTTATGTAGTCTGCTCATACCATCTCTGAAGACGCCACTGTCGATCACTGATAAGTGATTGCCGTGCAAATCCAGGGTTTCCAATACTAGTAGTCCAGAGAACGCGTCCAGGGGTAGGCTCGCTATAGAGTTGTCAGCCAGTATCAGGGTTTGTAGGGAATTCTCGAGGCCCAACCAATTGTCACCCGTTATGTCTGTTATTTCGTTACCTGAAACAAATGGAAGTATTTTAGAAGGTATAGAAATGTATAAGTACGGTAATATGATGGTTGTGGGTTCGATTCCCAGTTGGAGAATGAATTTAGTTCATTTTCTCGTTCTGGTAAATAAAGTGTGACGTTCAGTTCCACCAATCAAAATCCAAAAGATCAAAATCCCACGCTAACTTTGACCTTTTTAGTACCTATTAAATATTACCTAAATATTATCTAAGTTCCTTAATATATGTATATACTGTTATTATATTAAAAATATCGTGATACATTCCACGTTCACTCGAAAAAAAAAAAATTTTTTTTTTTTTTTATTTCACTTTGCTTAGAGAAAATAACTTTATTATTTCATTATTGTGATCTATACTGCAATACACTGAATTTAAATGAAAAATGTTTAGTCATTTCATATCCATTTTGGTAGGCGTTAATAGTAAATCACACAGACGATTCCGGTATATAAAACCTATAAGTTTAAGGCTCTACAAACCCGTCTATCTTTTAGTGAAAATCTCATTAAAATCTGCTCAGAAGTAACGTTGACTAAACCGGACAAATAGGAACAGAACAGGCATAAGTTTCAAAAATGTTTTAACTATGTGAAAACATAGCAACTCTATTTACATTTATCATATTTAGATTATATGAAAAACCATCAAATAACACGAAAAAAAATATTTTACAAAACTTTTTTATTGAAATGAGAACAAATAACGAATAGACTTTTTGTTTGAAAAAATAATATTTCTGAATAATAAAGTAGGATGTGTGGGAAAAACCCTAATGAACCAGCAAAGATAATGAGTTACATTACAGCCGGGAGGTTGTTTTATGTGTAATTACACTATTTGTTTAGTATTCGTATACAAATAATTATTCTTTAGAGTCTAGGTATGTTAAACAACCTATTGCTAAGTTTAGTGGGTGTAAGAGAGATGAAGAAAGGACAAATGGCTTCTACTTCCTTTTTGCTCGAACAAAAAAAATGGTACTCTACGTTGCGTTTTACCTCGGTACCAGAACGAAGAAATAAAGATATTAATAAATAATAAAAAAATAATAATAATGAGGCCAGTCGTGGCGCAGCGGCACGAGGTGTGACCGTAAAACCGACTGGTTGTGGGTTCGATCCCCACTCGAGGAGATGAAGTATTTACTTAAATTTATATTTCCATTTCTTCGCTATAGTGTCGAAGTTAAGCGCGGCATCGAGTTCTGCCACTCAACACGCAATGCCTGCAGAATTCAGCAGAAAGTGGGGAACGGAGTGTCTTAACACTAGGTTCCCTCTGCCTACCCTGCTGTGTACGGGATACAGCGTGAAGCAAATTTTAATTTAATTTTATTAATAAATAATAATTCATTCACTGAAGTTAAAATCGAATACACAACCATCTCGTTTACATCCTTGTGCTACCAGATCAGACGAGCCTCTAAATCTAAAAAATTATGAAAATAAAACAAAACGACTGCTTATTTCTTAAATAATATAACAAATTAAAGCATAATATTATCAGTTTGATAAGTTAAACGACAGTTTCGAGTGAAACCGTCAAAATGTAGACATTAGTCAAGTAAAGTTAAACAAGAACAATTTGCAACTCCAACTAAGCGGACAAGCCATTAATTGCCGTCGCCCCCGAGACTAGAGATCGACAAAGCACAAGTATTTACAAAAAGCTTAAAGAGTACTATAAATAGTGAGTAATGATTTTAAATGTTTATGTTGGAAACGATTTATTTTTTATGTTTCCTTATATTTATTATGTTTCTTCCTCTTCAATTATATTATACATAATAAAATTATTAAAATTATATATACGGCCTGTTTTTAGTAAAAGTTTTAATAGTGTTAGCTAGTTTTCAGTGGCACAGTGGAAGACTGGAAACGTGATGATTGTGGATTCGATTAACTCTCGAGTGACAAAACTATGGTTATCCTTGCTCTGGTAACAAGACAAAACGTCACGGTCTCTCAACATGCAATGTTTCTGAAATTAGACGGAAAGTGGGGAACGAAGAGTTGAACTTGGTTCCCTTCGCTTAGCCAGCTATTTGCGGACTACAGCGTAAAGTAAGAAAAAAGCATGTTTTTCCAAAATACATATGTATAGAGAATAATAAAGGATCATGTTAAATAAAATCTGCTTCACGCTGTGTCCCGCACACAGCAAGGTAGGCAGAAGGAATATAGTCTTAAGACACTCCGTTCCCCACATTCCGCCAAATTTTGGAGGCATTGCGTTGACTGGCGGAACTCAACGCTGAACTTTGCCTCGACGCTTTTTTTAATTTAATTTAATT
The DNA here is from genome assembly GCA_013421005.1 of Heliconius erato x Heliconius himera. Classification (NCBI taxonomy): domain Eukaryota; kingdom Metazoa; phylum Arthropoda; class Insecta; order Lepidoptera; family Nymphalidae; genus Heliconius; species Heliconius erato x Heliconius himera. The sequence continues at coordinate 22,228 of JAATLQ010037931.1, read as the reverse complement.
TAATTTAATGTCAGCAATAAATCTCTGAACAGCCAAATTTTTATATTATTTTTAAGAACACAGTAACAATATAGATTTTTTATAATAAGGAAACAGCACCGTCGTAAAAACAAAACATAATAAACGTCATTATCCTTCAAATAGTTCTAATTACAGCGAGAGTAGCCTTAATTTTCTTTAAATTTAAAAAATTGTCTGGAGTAGAGTTTTGATTTGAAATGATTGCATTCGTTCAGGCACGTTATAACGCTACGCTACACGCGGTTCAAAGACGTTTCTTCTGATTAAAAACAAAAATAGTGTTTAGTAGTACAAGTATCACAGACAGACGAAGCTACGGGACCTAGAAATTAGAAATTTGGTAATGTGGTTAAACTAACAGATTCTAGGTTTTAGGTTTAATTTTTGGGAATTTGCTTAACCTACCTAAGGTTAGGGAGTGAAGGGAAGCACTATGAGAAATTTCTCTAAAATTCTACAGAAAAAAGAAGAAAGGATTATCCACACAAATTTGCAGGCGACGACTAGTCTATGTACGCGTGACGTAAGCAGCTCAACAATATTTTTTTTTTAGAAAACATATTAAAATTTGAACGTAACAATTTGAGGCGTCGGTTCAAATCCAGCTACATTTTATATATTTTTTAAAAAGTATTTTTCTTTCCCAAGTGTGGAATAACACTTTAAAAATGTAAAAAAATAATAAATTTATTAATCTATCCCATAATTATATTTAAAACGTATTATTTAAAAATATTGTACATATTGCTTTACACTATTTTATATACACCTAAAAATCATAGTACCTAACCTACCTCTTTCAAGTGAAACATTCAAAAGCGTCGGCTCCAACATTATCTTAACAAAAAATCTAGATAAAAAGTGTACGCAACGTAAAATTCACAGTCAAGTAGGTATTCAGCCAGAGCTATTGAAGAGGCCATCATAGCATGATTTAATATTTCCTTATTAAATTCCTTTAAGCCTCTACGACTCGTGGCCATGTTAACCTCTTCATCATTTACGACCCTGTTACTAATATAGAAAATTACTGGCATCCTAACTATTTTTGTATAATACAATTTGATAAAATAAAAATGTTCTATTTTTATATTTGTTTTTTTTATACTCTATGTCTAGTGTTCAGACACTTCGTATTATTTTTTCAGATATTACGTATTGAACGACGGAACTGAACGCAGCCCATTATTTACCAGAGCGGTACAATTAAAAATTTAAATATAATCATTCCCCTAAGCGCAAATCGAATCCACAGTGTCGTCTTTACAGCCCATACGCCACACATAAGGGCCTCTTATTATTATTTTACTTCACGCTGTATCCCGCACATAACAAGGCACGCAGAGGGAACCTGGGAGCCTAGTGTTAAGACACTCCGTTGCCCACTGAAAAACTTCCACTCCCAACTTTCCGCCATATTCTTGCGGCATTCAGTGTTGAGTAGAAGATAGAAATCAACGTTGTGCTTTGCCCCATTCCCCGAACGAAGAAATGAAAATATTAAATGTTTCATTGCCCCAAATGGGAATCGAATCCTCAGCCATTGAACTTAAATTCACTGTGCCACTGGGCACAACGACCTCTTACTATTAATATAATAATAATAATAGTATAAAAATAATCACCTGTTAAGTCAAGCAAGTGTAGCTTTTGTAGATATCTCAAAGCTCGGCTGGGTACTACCGTCAGTTTGTCCTCCCTCAGTTCCAACTCCCACAGTGTATTGTCGAGTCCATAAAATGCTTCATCCTGTATACTCTCTAGCGGGTTCTGGTTTATAGCCAGCCTGTACATACCTGGAATTTACGAGTTTCATATAAATTATTCTTTTGATTTAAATTTTGCTTGAAATTTTAGAGAGAAGTAATTAAGGATGAAAATAGTGATTGTAATAGCGTATTGAGCAAGATGGTGCAGCTGTACTCAATATTTTTATATTTTCCCACATCATAGTTAAAATAAATTAGGGGAAACATCAATTTGTTCTCAGTTTTACACATTTTTTTCATTTACCCGAACGGAAGTCGAACCTACAACCAGCACGATTGAATAAACAAATTCAATCTACGACTAATCTACTTAGCAGCTGTAATAATAATCATATTTTACCAGACATACCTACATATCTATTGATATATATAATTTGTTTGAGATCGTAATTAACTATCCAAACACGCAGGAGGCCAGTCATGGCACAAAGTGTGACTGTAAATTCGACTGGTATTGGGTTCGATCCCCGCTAGAGGAAAGGAAATATTTATATAAATTTATATATATTTCCATTTATTATTCCATTTCTTTTCTCTAGTATCGATTCAAATGCGGCATTGAGTTCCGCCAGAATTCGGCGGAAAGTAGAAACAGAGTGTCTTAACAAAAGGTTCCTTCTGCCTATCCTGCTGTGTGCGGGATACAGCGTGAAACTGATAAAAAAAATCATAAACACGACAAGACAAGACATACCTTCATATCTATAGATATAAACATTTTGCTTGAGATCGTAATTAACTGTCTAAACACGCAGGTGGCTGTCGAGAACAATCTGGACAAACTTTAATGGTACTGTTACAAACTAAATAACGTTGTTTGGAAGTGACAATGCAATTTTAAAACTTTAACGTTCTAAGAAGTTTTAATGTAAGAATAAATTTTAGAATTTTCTAAACGTATTCGATTTTTTTATTTCTCTTTTTGTATTTTCAATATCGTTTTATTTTAAGGTCAGTCGTGGCACGGGCACATGCATGATATCACTAAGCACGACAGGTCTTCGATTCCCACTCGAGGAAATATTTAATATTTTTATTTTTTTTGCTTTAGTATCGAGGCAAAATGCGGCCTTGAGTTCTGCCACCCAACACGCAATGCCTTTATAATTCAGCAGAAAATGGAGAATGGATGGTCTTAACACTAGGGTTCCAGATTTTCTCTGCCTATCAATGTTTAATGTAATGGTATAAATAGAATTAAAAAGAAAGTAGGAACGTATTCTTTATAAAAATAACCAATCACTTTTATTACTGAATCATGCTTAAAGCAGGATAGGCAAACGCGTTAAAATAAAGCGGAGACACTCCTTTCTCGACTTTCTACCCAATTCTTTGAGATATATTGAGAACAATAAATTCACCTGAAGGGCAATCGAACCCACAACCATCGAGTTTACAGTCTAACAATGTACCACTGTACCACGACAGCTATATACCTTTTACTATATTAATAACATTAATCATAGGATTATTAATTTTACTTCTCAAATGTATATATTACATAATGGCCAGCTATAAATTATTGACAATCTCTCAAGTGTATTAACAATGCTAGATCCCAATAATCCCTCTAACGCCATTACAGTTGGCTTCGTGTTACTAAATTAGATTATAATGTTAATTATTTTAAACTGCGGTTAAAGCTTTGATCCGTCAGTCGGTTTGTCGATTGAAATGGTTGAAATATTGTCGATGGTTGAAATATTTATAGTTGTGGGTTCAAGTCTCATAAATTTACAATGCAATTTAATATAATTTTATATAAGTTAGAAATTTTTATTATAATTATTTTTTTTATATAATTTGATATGGCTTTACTAGATATTGGGTCGTACAGTATTGTCTGTGTTATTCTTTTTTATTATTATATATAATGTTTAAGTCAGAGAGAGAGTAATGTTAGGACACTCCACGTCCCACTTGCCGCCGAATTCTGAAGACATTGTGTGTTAAATGGCGGAACTCAACGTCGCGCTTTTTTGTCTCGACACCCGAGCGAAAAATTTTAAATATTAAATATTTCATTTCCCCGAGTGGGAATCTAACCTCCAACCCGTAGCGTTTAAAGTCACGCGCTTGGACCACGACTGGCCTCTAAATTTTAAAATTCTAAGCATTTATCTAGAGTTTACAGCTAATGCTAGGACGAGTATTCTTTTTCTCACATAATAAATAAAAAAAATAAGCTTCACGCTGTATCCCGCACACTGCAGAATAGACAGAGGTAACCTAGTGCTAAGATACTCCGTTTCCCACTTTCCTCCGTAGGAGGAAATGGATGCATTGCGTGCTGAGTGTCGACACTATAACGAAGAAATTGAAATATAAATTTAAGTAAATATTTCATCTCCTCGAGTGGGGATCGAACCCACAATGAGTTGCGTTTACAGTCACACTCTGTGCCGCTGCGCCACGTTTGGCCTTACATAATATCTTTCAATTAATCACTTCATATATAGACTTATATAGTAATTTTTCCTTTTTGATTTCTTTTTCTTTTATTCCAAAAGAACCATTTTTACAAGCTATCACAACAACAACATACAAAAAAATCTTACCAGTCGCCTGAAAGAAATGAGGCTCCAGGTCTCTTATCTTATTGCCAGTGAGCTGCAGCGTGAAGACCTTGGAGCTGTTGACGGCGGCCGGTACCCGCAGTATCGGGACATGGTTGCAAGTGACGAACCCTAAGTCACCAGCTGGCTTGGAACACGTGCATAAGGCTTGGAAGAGGCAGGGTGGGTGGCCTGTGTCTACGTGTAACTGGAACAAGAGGAAATGGTTTGATATAAGTATAAATATTATCCTATAACTTTTTTTTTAGCTTTACGCTGTATCCCGCACATAATAAGGGAAGCAGAAGAAACCTAGTGTTAAGACACTCCGTTCTAATTAAGATACTTAACGTTCCCTACTTTCCGCCGAATTCTAGAAGGCATTGCGTATTGATCGGCGGAATTCAACGCCGCGATTTTGCATTGTTACCAAAGCGAGGTATTACCTCTAGTGAGAATCGAACCCACGACCTGTCGGGCTACAGTCGCACGCTTGTGCCTCTGCGCCACGACTGACGTCACTTAAATGTTATTTATAGGTTATATAACACTGCAAAATACGAATGTAGGTTTAATTACCCCGTTCTGAGAACAAGACAAAACAACTCCACTCAACACATCATTGTCTAGTAAAATGGGGTTCATGGGGAACCCAGTGTCATAACATAGGTGCAATCTGCTTATCCTGCTATATGCAAGTACAAGAGTACATTTACTAGAAAAATATCTATTTTGGGTGTTATTTTTAATATATGTTTTTCTGTATTTTTTCAATTCAATTATTTCTAAGTGAGTGATAAAAGAGGTAGGGGAAACCTCAGGTGACCGTCGAAAACACATTATCATCAGTAATAAAGAAGAACAATTGATTGGTTCCATTGAAGGAAGAAATAGGAAAATTAGAGAAGTCATGTAAAAGGTATGAGGACCCCCAGGAGGACCATAGCGTTTGACACTCTGGAGAGAGCGAAAGGGATTCCCTAAAATAAAAAAAAATAACAACTATCTTTCTCTTACATTAATAAAAAGAAAGTGAACCTTTTTACATTATATTTTAGTACTTACTTAGTCTAGACATTTTTCTACATTATCTTTATAATACATTTCATATAATGAAGATCTTGTCGTAATTTAAGAACAAATCGTTGTATGAAACGGGAGACATTTTCAGATTTATAATACTGCTATGAGATTGAAGATTGTGTAATATTTTTGCCGATTCGGTAATAAAATTGTCGTCCTCCTATATTATTTTACTAACTCATGTTCATTTAAATATTTGCCAGATATTTACTTTGGTTTGGTCTTTGGTAGTAAATTAATTTTAAATCAATGGTTGTAGGTTCGATCCACGATACTTATACATTTCGTGGTTTACTTTGAATTGTTTTTTTATTTTATTTTTCAAGCTTCACGCTTTTCCATGCTTATCTTTACCTTTTTAAATATTATGTACTTCGAAAAATGTGATGAGGCAGTTGTGGCGGAAGAGCACTACCGTGTGACTGTGGCAGAACTCAACGCCGCGCTTTGCCTCGACACCAGAGCGAAGAAATGGAATATATAAATTTAAGTAAATATTTCATCTCTTCGAGTGGGAATCGAACCCAAAACCAGTCAGTTTTAGAGTCACACCTTATGCCACTGCGCCACTACTAGTCTTAATTAATTAATTAATTTAGTTATTTAGTTATTTATTAAAAAAAAAATGATTTTTTATTACATATAATATATACATGTATTTATTTAAAAATCAATCAAGCATTACACCGTGAAATTAAAGCGAGGCAATCTGGGCAAAACGGATTACCATATAAATGGCTTAGGGTTAACTGAAAAGAGACCACATTTATTGAATACTAAGTGTCGTGTAGTATTGTTATATTCTTTTTAATTTATTATAATTAAATCAGCTTCCGGCTGTATCCCGCACACAGCAGGGAAGGCAGAGGGAACCTAGTGTTAAGACACTCCGTTCCCCAATTTCTGCAGAATTCTGGAGGTATTGCGTGTTGAGTGGCAGAACTCAACGCCGCGCTTAGCCTCGGCACCAGAGGAAAAAAAATTTCGAAGAAATGGAAATATAAATTTAAGTAAATATTTCATCTCCTCGAGTGGGGATCGAACCCACAACCAGTCGATTTTACAGTCACACTTCGTGCCGCTGCGCCACGACTGGCCTCATAATTTTTAAATAAATAAAAAAAAATGTAAAAATAAATAACAAATTAAAAAAATATCTCTATATACGAGTAGGCCTAGTGTTCTTAATTAAAAATGGTCTCTTTTTCTCCCTCTCTTTTTAAATGGCATACGTCCCATATTACTGGCATCTTAATACCTACTACATTTTTTTGGACTTTTACCCTATGTGTTAGACTCGAATTCGTAAAATACTTATTTGATTGGTTTATGTGGTTACATTAAATTGAAAAACTATTTACTCAATTAGACTATTACAAGTACTTTTCAACGTTAAATTACATAAGAAACTGTCAGTCCTACAGAAAATTTGTACGTAGACAGTTATGCTGTATGAATTTCGACGTAGCGTGATAAGAACGTATGGCTTAGTTGGTCGGTCATAGCGCTTGGACGGTTTCCAAAAAATCGCGGGTTCAAATTCCGCTACGTTCAAATTTTTATATGTTTTCTTAATTAGTATTTTTCTTTCCTAAGTTTGAAAATAACGCACTAAAAATGTTAGGAAATATTTAGACAAAAATATTAAAAAATAAACGTCTCAACTACGCTACCACAAAAATACTTATTAATAAACAAATTTATTTCAATTATAAAATTTTAATACATTTCAATGTAAGTAAAAAAAAGAATTTGACGAGGCGCCTTACATAATTTATAAGAAACTAAGGCCGAATGTAAATGCCGCCAGTTTATAGACATAGCCTCTATAAAGTCGAACCATTTCTCTTTGTGTATCGATAACAATGTTAGAATTCTTTTCACACTTAAAACGTAAGGAGTTTATGGGAATAACTATTTTATAAGTTTTGTTTTTTTTAGCACAGTCGACACAGAGGCACATGTGTGGTTGTGGGTTTGATGCCCACTCGAGGAAATAAAATATTTATTTAAATTTATATTTTCGTTTGTCTGGTGTCGAGGCGAAGCGCCGCGTTGAGTTCCGACACTCATTACACAATGCCTCAAGAATTCGGCGGAAAATGCAGGACGGAGTGTCTTAACACTGGCCCTCTGCTTACCCCGCTATATGCGCGATACAGTGCAGCTGATTTATTTAAAATCAAAAAAGTTTCACGCTGCATCCTGTACACAGGGTAGACAAAGGCACACCGTGGCGTTAACTTCGGCCACTCAATACGCAATGTCTCAATATTGGGCGGGCAATACTAGGCGGTATTAGAAGCGCTAGCGGTCGTTCCCTCTTTGTAGGAGTCTTGCTATGTGTGAAAAAGCTTCTTTTTTATTATTTCAAATGAAATTGAATCCCAAAATCCTAATATTCAATTGGATATTTATCAAATAATATTAAACTTAATATTAAAATACTTACTTCTAACGCTCGCGCCAATGACGCCCATATCATCAACAGAAATGATACTACCACTATGGTATACCCGAACTTGATTATCAGCATTAAACTCTGAAACAAAATAAAAATTGTTTAAAATAATGGAATATTTAAAGAATATATATGCATACAACATACAATATATATTGAAATCTTCTCCAAGCCACACGTCTAAGGATGTCTTTTGGATCTCATCTCATTCTATTTAAAAATTTGGGCCTAATAAATATCATAATTAAATTATTCTTGGTTATAGCTTTTAAACAGGTCGACATGGACCAATGAAACAATAATTATTTCGGTTAATTAAGTATTAAATTTACTAGAAAATAGTGTCGTATCACTATATTCTCTATGCCTACCTTAGTATGCGAAATAAAGCGTGAAGTTAAAAGAATAATTTAAAAAAACCGTCCAACTGTGAGTCGAACTCTCGCTCGAAGTGTTCCGTATTATTATCTATACAAACAGCAATAAGTCACGTTTGTTGTATAGGAGCCACATCATAAAATATAGTCTGGTGGCAGACGTCGATAAACAAATAGACAGACAGACAGTGATTAGTAATAAGCTTCCGTTTTACCTTATGGGTATAAAATAAATAGAACCCTAAAAATGAATCAAATTAGGATAACAGCGAACAATCTGTCAACGATGGCATTTGTTATATATAAAATTGAAATTAAATTAAATCAGCTTCACGCTGTGTCCTATGTATATAGCAGGGTAGGCAGAGGGAACCTAATGTTAAGACGCACTGTTTCCCACTTTCCCCTGAGTTCTGGAGGCATTGCGTGTTAAGTGGCGGAACTCAACGCCGCGCTTAGCCTCGAAACCAGAGCGAAGAAATGAAAATATAAATGTAACTAAATATTTCATTTCCTCGAGTGGGGATCGAACACACAACCTGTCGATTTTACAGTCACACTTTGTGCCCCTGCGCCACGACTGGCCTCAGTTGGTATATCTTGTCAGTAAACGTCAATATAACATCTATTAGAACTAAATAAATAATAATAGGACCTCAACTCAATTTATAGCCCAGACAGAAGATTGGAAACCGGCCATATTGATGTTTATGTTTGGTTTAACACAGCGAGGCTCAGTGGTCCAGACATATAGGTAATATAAAAAGAGAAAGCTGTAGAAAAGGATATTTTTTTTGAGGCATGTCTGACTTTACACGGTGTTTGAGGATTGCGAGTAGTAAAGTGCGGCGTTGAGATTTACTATCTAATACAAAATAGAAAGGCCAGACCAGAAGAAATAACGTTAGTAATAATCAAATTTATTCATTCTTATATAATGTTGTAAGGCTTCCTCTCGAATAACTCCAATTATCTATTAGTGAACACAAAATTAAAATCCTATGTGTAGTTTGAAATAGTTAAGCGAAAGGGTTGCCGCTTTGTTTCATATTACGTAAAGATTAGGATTTTTTTCAGTTTAACGCTGTATCCCGCATTTATCAGGATAGACCGAAAGAACCTGCTTTTGCAACACTCCATTTTTCAAGAGCCGGCTAATTTAAGATACATTACGTGCTGAGTAGCGGACCTTAACGCCGCGCTTTAACTTATCATCATATCGAAAACATAAAAATAGTTCCTACTTCCGAGTAACAATCGAATTCACAACCGTCGCGCTTACGACGACATAAGATTTCATCTATAAATAACACATTAATAAGTTATTATGCTTGATTACTTTGAGAAAAGCAAAGTTTACATCGTTTGATAAGATTAATTCTTATTTACTTAAACAGAGATAAATTAAGTTACAATTTAGTAGAAGTTTCTCAACTCTCTAACTGATTGAGTAACGTCTTACCATACGTAAGGGCATGGCATGTATAAATTTGTACTGTTTTCTATGTCATTTCTTATATCGTTTTGGTAAATAATTAAATAAAACCAAATCATTAAGAATAACATAAAATCTGATTCTTATTAAAATTAAAATTGGATTCTTTAAAAAAATAAAATTTTATGAATATAATTAGCGTAGTTAGTCCAACATACCACTATCACTGTTGAATCAGCTTTACCTTTTTCCTTGTAAATAGCAGGAAAGAGAGAGAGAGAGAGAGAGAGAGAGAGAGAGAGAGAAACTTTTGTTTTTCTCTATTTCTCTCTTTCTCTCTTTTGGGCAATTCGTTAACTTAACCTCGCTCTTTGACTTTGTTTTGAGCAAATATGAAACACCGCATAGAAGCTATATTCTAACAAATTAACCTTTTTCAGTATTGAAAATATCTACGATATATGTAGATATATGTTTGGTAATGGAAAACAATAGGTCTCTTTGTTTAACCAAACTGAAATAAACATCAATATGGCCGGTTTCCAACCGTTCGTCTGGTTTATAAATTGATTACTGAGTCGAGGTCTAATATTTCTTTTTTATCTTATCTATATATTAGATCTTATATACACATCAACTGATAAGATATATAACAATTAACATCACATCATCTCATCATCATCAAGGTGTGCTGTTGGGTTTTTTTTTAACTTTACGCTTTATCCCGTATGATATTCAGACAGAAGTAAGCAGAGGGAATCTAGTGTTAAGACACTCCGTTCCCCACTTTCTGCCGAATTCTGGAGGCATTGTGTGTTCAGTGGCAGAACTCAATGCCGCGCTTTGCCTCAACACCAGAGAAATGAAAATATAAGTAAATATTTCATCCCCTCGAGTGGGGATCGAACCCACAACCAGTCGATTTTACAGTCACATTTTATGCCCCTGCGCCACGGCTGGCCTCAGTTCTAAGAAATGTTTTATTTTTATCCATACCAAGCATGACACCATATGTTGTCCAGTATTGGTCCGATCGAAAATATAACCTATCAATTGGCGGAACTAAACGCCTTATTATAAAGATGAAACTATCGTTTCATATTCAATCAAAATCGGGATGATTTGTAGGTACTTAGAACTGGGAAGAAGATAAAACAAAGTATTATAAAGTTATTATATGTTTATACAGTGTGGTAATGTTTTTTTTGCCTCACGCTATATTCCTCAACCAGTGTAGTAGGTAGAGGGAACCTAGTTAAGGCACTCCAACAAATATTGTCCTGAATGGAACTTGAACCCGTAATCATCGCGTTTACAGTCACATACTGCGCCGCGACGGCCTTAATAATGTTGCTATATAAGATGTTGATCTGCCCTCTAAATGTAGGGCGTATTAGGTCAGATTATTTCGGTGCCACGAAAACATTGTTTTAAGGCAAGGTAAAATAGGAGAAATTATGGATAGATACTATCCATAACTTCTCATGTTAATTACGAATCTGTATACGGATAAGGATGTAAGAAATATATTATAGGGATTTCGCTTTTGGATATGAATTTCAAATTATTTTAAGTTATTCGTAAGTTACGCATTATCTTAGCTGGAGGACCTGGAGAGCTACGCCACCTTCAGAATAATTTGCCCAACCCAGAATTTTTACTTACAAAAAATTAAGGGTGAAACTTTGTACAAACCTTTGCACTAAAAGGGCAGATCGTTCAGTTAAATTCAACACAGAGATAAAGAAAGATCTTGAAAGAAATATCAAGTAAATACAAAGATTTTTTGGTTGGTTCGTTCATATAACATATGTAACTAATTTAATAACTGTACAGGAGTTAATATGCAATTATTACAGTTATTTTACAAAGAATATTATGAATCCTTCAAATCAATAATTTAACATTTAAGGCTGTTTCTGAATGAGTAAATTAAATTATTCACTGACATCAGCACATTTAACAGAGTATATTATATAGGTAAAAAGAACATAAAGTTACAAAAATATATACGTGTAATAAATAATTAGCTTTATGTATATTTTATAAATATCAAATATCAATA
>JAATLQ010037931.1:0-10362 GCA_013421005.1 Heliconius erato x Heliconius himera | reverse complement strand
GAATCAAAAAATCTTTGACGATAATGTCGTAAAAAAATCGTATTAGAAGTCATTATAGTTGTCAATCAATTCTGCTTATTAAATCAATAATCATGTTTTTTAAGCGGGCGAAGCCGTGGGCGAGCCGCTAGTGGAAAATATGTTTAGATCCAAAAAATTTTATAAATCAATCAATTTCGCCGAATTCTGAAAGTATTGCTTGCGTGTTCAATGGCGGAACTCAACGCCGCGCTTTTCACATTAGAGCGAAAAATTGGAAATATAAATTGAAATAAATATTTCATGTCCTCGAGTGGGGATCTAACCCACAACCAGTCACGTTTACAATCACACTTTTTGCCCCTGGCCTCTGATACTACAAAATAATTATTTTCACTAAAGATTCTTTATTTCTATTAACAATAAAATAGTGTGGTGACTATTCACTATTAATTTTATATTATTCATTGCCTTTATGGCCAAAGAATAATAATGAGAACTCAGTCGGGAATTTCAATCCCAAGCGGATTATTGTCGATTGCGTAACGTTGTTACCTCTGTTCGATTAGGATAACATGTTACTATTTGTAATATATTTTAAAATATATTGTACCATAATTATTATTATTAACTTAATATAATATTACAAATTGAGTTGAGTTGCCTTGAAATTCGATCATAAAACAAAAAAAAATATTGTTAATTTTAATTATTTATTTTTTTAAATTGATTTAATTGAATTTTTTTAATCTAAAATTTTTAATAGTATATTTTATCATGTGTTTTTATCTGATAAATTTTAATTTGATCATATGATATTATTGTCAGTTATCTGTAGTTTTTTATGTGGAAACTTGATTGGAATGTGTATTATTTTAAATTGTGTAATGTTTGTGAATTTTCTGTTCTGTTTGTTTCACTAATAAAAATAAAATAAATAAATAAATAAACAGCTAAAGGCACAAAAAATAAAAAGAACTAAAAACAAATGCAAAGTTCATAAAAGTTAACAGACGGGAGTTCGGACTCATTTCCATTTCAAAAACATATTAATTTATAAATAGTTAGCCTATCGTGGCGCAGTGGAACACCGTCCATATATATACACTGTCCGTATATTCAATCACCATTTCAGAGAAAGAATTGAATTAATTCGTCTACTTCGACAGACAAATTATGGCGTTAAGTTACGAAAGAATAGAGTACGTTGTGATACTAGGTTCTCTCTACCTTTGTCGTTTGTAAAAAAGCAGTATAAACCGGCTTATGCCAAGCAAATGACGTTACACCTACTCGTACATACATTATATAATGTGAACACTCACACAAATGCAAGACTTCACAGACTGTAAACAAAATAAACTGTCATAATATTGTCGTCCATTTTGATTTCTTTAAACATTAACAAATGTATTTGAATACTGTATCAATAAAATACGCAGTATATTTTAATATTAAGTGGGGAACGGAGTGTCTTAACACTAGGTTCCCTCTGCCTACCCTGCTGTGTGCGGGATATAGCGTGAAGCTGATTAATTTTTTATTTATATTTAATATACGTCAAAAATACGTATATACAAGTTTAATTTATTTAAATATTTTTTGTAGTGTATTGATTAAAGCATATAACTTTCTAATAAGCATGCTTCAATTCGTTAACGTTTCGCCGATCGTGTGTAGAATAATTCATATTAAAACGAAACAAAGAAATAGCTGCCTTATTGCCTTAAGATAAGGTTTAAAATACCTAAATCTGAGCATAATGCAGTCAAATAGTGCTTCTGGCTGCAATGTTCTTATTTCCCTGCGGAATAAATAGAAACGTAGAAACGTCAATTATAATCAAAATATAGAACGTTTGGTAATATTTAATGGTTTTTTGATAAAAATAGGCCGTCTAGGTCATTGCAGTGCAGCGGCGCAGTCTGTTTATTGACTGTACACGATGGTTATTAGTTCGATTTTCAGCAAAATGAATTAGGTTCCTTCCCTGGCTCTGGAAACAAGACAAACTGCGGCGTTTAGTTCCGCCACTCAAACAAGATATTTCCTAACTTTGCCATATCAGCGCAGTAATAAAAAAAGAGAGAGAGAGAGTAAAAAAGTCATCATTTTTTTTTTTTGAGGCCGGTCGTGGCGCAGCGGCACGAGGTGTGACTGCAAAACCGACTGGTTGTGGGTTCGATCCCCACTCGAGGAGATGAAATATTTACTTAAATTTATATTTCCATTTCTTCGCTCTGGTGTCGAGGTTAAGCGCGGCGTTGAGTTCTGCCCCTCAACACGCAATGCCTCCAGAATTCGGCAGAAAGTGGGGAACGGAGTGTCTTAAAACTAGGTTCCCTCTGCCTACCCTGCTGTGTGGGGGATACAGCGTGAAGCTAATTTATTTTTTTTAATTTTTACCAGTTTACTTTCCCTATTTTAAATTCGGGTAAGAGCGAAAAACGGAGAATTTTTACAATAGATTCCCACAACAGTTTCATGCGGAACAAAATGTAAAGCTAAAAATGTCATGTTCGTTTCTTTGTTCTTTTTTTATCGTAATAATAAAATAATATAATTTCATACTTACTGATAATTTCTACAAGTGACTATTATTTTCAAAACCAATATTAAAATTGAAATAAGAACAAATAACTTTAATCTAGAAAAATAAATCACACGCCATTGATAGTTTACAAACTCTTATCAAAATCAAATCGACATTGAACCAAATTAAGTAATCGTGGTGCAGTAGAAAAGTTTTTGATTATACACGTTATAGTTTTAGGTTCAATCCTCCGCTGGGGGACTTCAGTATATCGCACACAACAGGATAGATAGAGGCAACATAATATTAAGACACTTTAAAAATGGAAGGAAAGTATAGAACGGAATTTATTAACACTAAGTTTCCTTTGCCTTTCAAACTGGAATGAATCAAATCAGCTACACGCTGTATCCCGCAGACAGCATAGTAGGCAGAATGAACCTAGTGTTAAGACACTCCGTTCCCTACTTTCTGCCGAATTCTGGAGGCATTGCGTGTTGAGTGGCATAACTCAACGTCGCGCTTAAGCTCAACACCAGAGCGAAGAAATGGAAATATAAATTTAAGTAAATATTTCATCTCCTCGAGTGGGGATCTAACCCACAACCAGTCGGTTTTACAGTCACACCTGGTGCCACTGCGCCACGACTGGCCTCAAACTGGAATTTCTCACAAAAATTATCAAAATGGAATTGAAAACAGGCAAAATCAATTTTTCCAAATAAAACTAGATTAAACGTCAAAAAAACTTGATTTCGATCTCTGAAACGCAATAGTAAAGCTTACACTTGTTGTTCTTGAACAAATATCGCCAGAATTGGTTTTAGTTCTGAGCCTATTCTAACAATACTCTACTGAAACCAGAAAGTTCCAATTTCTAATAGCGATCTCAAATGTAGAGATTTTAAATGTAAATAGAAATTTGTGTCATTATAAATTTAGTAGATAAACTATGGTTTAAAATAATTAAAAAAAATTCTATTTTACGCTTTTTTTTCGCTCGTCAGGGTAAGCAAATAGAACCTAGTGTCTAGACACTCCGTTGTTTAGTTTCTGCCTCAATTTGAGACATTGCTTGTTTAGTACAGCCGTTTATACAACGCCGTGCTTTGTCTAACTAGAACAGGGAAGTGAAAGTAATTCATTTCTTTGAATGAAAAACAAACCAATAACCATCGTGTATACAATCTGATAATGTGCCACGATGTCCTCAATGAACATAAATTATTTTTTTTAGCTTCATGCTGTTTCCGCAAATAGT
This sequence comes from Heliconius erato x Heliconius himera, assembly GCA_013421005.1. Taxonomy (NCBI): domain Eukaryota; kingdom Metazoa; phylum Arthropoda; class Insecta; order Lepidoptera; family Nymphalidae; genus Heliconius; species Heliconius erato x Heliconius himera. Next base: position 6,589 of record JAATLQ010037931.1, on the reverse strand, counting down.
AGGGTAGGTAGAGGGAACCTAGTGTTAAAACACTCAGTTCCCATTAAGACGCTTCCGCTCTCCACTTTCCTTCGAGTTCTTGAGGCATTGCGTGTTGAGAGGTGAAACTCAACACTGCACTTTGCCTCGTTACTAGAGCGAGGAAATGAAAAATATGAAATATTTGCTCAAGTGGGAATCGAACCCACAAACGTCGCGTTTACACTTATGCCGCTACGCCGCGATGGCTTCAAATTAAATGAAATTAAATTATTTTTATTAAAAGTGACCCATCACTCTTCATTTCTTGTTTTGTATGGTTGCGTGTTGGACACTAGAACTAAATGTGATCTGTTAAATTAGGCATGGGAAACATATTAAATGTATTTTGATAGGATATAAATAGTCCATATAGTAAGATAAAAATCTTTATCCATTACGCTATTAAAATACTGTCAGATGCGGCCCAAATCTGCAATGATCAATTGTGGCTTAAGTATTTATATCAGCTTCACGCTGTATCCCGCATGTAGCAGGGTAGGCAGCAGTAGTGTTTATACAATGCTAGTTTTGTGACTACAGGACCCGATAGGTGGGATCGATTCCCACTTGAGGAAATGAAATATTAAATATTTTCATGTCTGTGCTCTGGTGTCGGGGCAACGCGCGGCGTTGAGTTCCGCCACTCAATACGCAATGCCTCCAAAATTCGGCGGTAAGTTCGGAAAGTAGTGTCTTAACACTACGTTCCGTCTTCCAACCATGATATGCGGGATACAGCGTGAAGCTGATTTAATTTTAATTTAAAGAAAAAATCAATAGGTATGTAGAATTTGTTCTTAAATCGTATCGTATCGTTTTAAATACCACGAGCAGTCTAGGTGCAGCATAACAGTAAGCAGAATCTGACTATCAACTCGACGGTTATGGTTTCGAATTTCACTCGGAGGAATAAATTTAAATGCGCGGCGTTAAATTCCACTACTCAAAATGCAATATCAAAAATAATATAGTATAATACAATATAATATAGTCGAAAATTGAAAAAGGAAGTGTCTTCACACTACCCTGCTTATCCCGCTATATACGGTATACAGAGCCAAAATTAAAAAAAAATATATAAATTCAAAACCTGCAACCATAACTTTCAAACACACACACACCTACATTAGGATAAAAATAAAATTAATTCCAAATCGAACCCACAACCACCGCTATACTCGTCAAATCTTAAAACAAAAATATATGCCTTCATTTAAGATAGACCATTATCTATTGAGATGCAGTGCAGTTGAGAGCTCCAGTATAGTAACGAAGGGAAAAATACAATCCCATTTCGTATTTTGTAGGTCAAACACTAGAAGTTCTGTGTCGATGACGGACTATGAAACGGTACTGAGCGAAATTAAGGCTTAAAACTTTGATGGAAATCATTTTGTGAAAATTAGTTTCGATTTTTATAAATATATTCTGGAATTGAGGACGTCGTGGTATTGAGGCAGTAACGGGGGTTCCAGGTTCGATTCCCACTTGAAGGAATGAGCTATTTATATTTGTTAATATTTTCATTTCTTCATTCTGGTAATAAGGCAAAATATTGTGTTAAGTTCTGCCATTTAACACTCAATGCTTCCAAAATTCGATGACTTTCCGTCTTTTTTTTAGGGAACGGAGTATGTTAACACAAGGTTCCCGCTGCCTACTCAGTTATATGCGGGATACAGCGTGAAACTGAAAGCTGCCACTGTGCTACGGCAGCTAAAATTATTATAAATTTGTTCAAGTGGGATACTTTATCGTGTATTGTTTCACAAAGGCTGCAACACATAAGGAAAAGCACATGTGTAAAACAGATTTTTATGACAATAAATGTACGTGTTTATCGCAAATATGAGCTGTAAAAGTTTAGTGCACCTTTGTAACTGACTTCGAAAAACGAGGTTGTCAGTTTGACATATAGTATGTATGGCCATATTGCTGGAATTTAGTTTTTTTTGGCTTTTGTATAAAATTTCGTATGTGTATGTTCACATATGTTTTTTGTATATTTGTCTACAAATTCACTAAAACTGAAAATGATATCGAGATGATCTTTTATATCCAAACAAATCCAATCTTTTATATCCAACAAAATCCAAATAAATCCAACTTAAGGCAGAGAACAAGGTTCAAAATCGGCTTAGGAGTTTTTAAGATATGGGTGGCATATTTATGGAAGGAAGATAACTAATATAGATAAATATAGATAATCTAAGTTGGTTTAATTTTTTTAAGTAACTACATTATTGAGAAAGAGCGAGAGAGAGAGAGAGAGAGAGAACCAGTCGTGTCTGAGAGACACAAGTGTGTGACTGTAAGCGCGACTGGTTGTGGGTTCGATCTCCACTCGAGAAAATGTAATATTTATTTAAATTTATATTTTCATTTCTTCGCTATGGTGTCGAGGCAAAGCGCGGCTTTGAGTTTCACCACTCAACACGCAATGCCTCCAGAATTCGGCGAAAAATGGGTAACGGAGTACCTTAACACTAGGGTCACTCTGCCTACTCTGCTACTACCCTGCTGCGTGCGGGATAGAGCGTGAAACCGATTTATTTAAAAAAAAAATAGTTTAGTCACTCACACACATCTATATATAAACTCATATTATTTATATCTGTTGGTACATATATACATTAATATCACCTATTAAAGTAATTTTAAATGTTACGCTAACCTTTTAATTGATGACATTAAACAAGCCGAGAATAGACGTAAGCAATTAGCGAATGAATTAGATGAGGCAAAAGTTTTTCTTTAAAGTTTCACGCTGTTTCCCGCACACAGCAGGATAGGCGTAGGGAACTTCGTGTTAAGGCAAGCCCTTCCTTATTTTCGAAACATTGGGCATTGAGTGGCGGGTTTTAACGCTGTTTTTAACTTACCAGGGAAAAAAACTGTAATTTCAATATAATCATTTTTTTGAATGGATTACGAACGCTCAGCAATCGCGTCTACAGTCAGAAATAGAATTTATGCACTACATTTATTTTTTCTTCTGTAACATATGTAGATATACCTATATATATTTATTATTTAGCTTCTCCCTATATCACACACATGGCGGGATATGCGGAAGAAACCCGGGAACCTAGTACCAAAACACTCCGTTCCGCATTTTTCGCCTACTTCTGAATGTATGATGTGTTAGTGACAGAACTCATCGCCGCAGTTTGCCTTGTTAGCAGAACGAGAAAATGAAAATGAAAATTAAAAAATATATATTTCCCCAAGCAGGAATCGAAGCCACAACCATCGTATATACAGTCTACTACTACTGGTCCTCTTAAATATAATATAATAGGAACAAACTATTTTCTCAAGATGAATATTGAACCTTCAACCACTGCAGCGCAATCAGACGTGCAATGCTATGATAGGAAAGACATTTTCACTTTTCACGTAAAATTATGAAACTCAATGTTTCCTCTTACGTTGAAAATACTTACACGGTTATACAGAAAATTGACCTGTATTTTATGTAGAATTTATGCATTCACGAAACTAGCAAAGGCTTCAAAAACATGTTTACAGAATGTTTAATGTACAAAAATACTGGAAAGCTTGAAGAAGTAAAACTCGCTTTGTATAAAGTTGTTTTTAGAAAATAATAATAAAGTAAATTGAAATTATTTATAAGAATAACTAAGTAAGTGGAAAGTGGGGAACAGATTGTCTTTACACCAGGTTCCCTCTGTCTATCCTGCAACATGCGGGATAACGCGTGGAGTTTAATAAAACTAAATGAGACTGCAGACTATATAACAACAAGAACCCATCTATCTATTCGTATATTTTATAATAGTTCATTGAAATTATGGGTTTGGTTAAAAATCAACAGATATTCCATTAAAGTAGCCCTTTTTTACGTTTTTTATTTATTTAAAGAAAAAGCCTATAATATTGCATTCTATTTATTAATATATTTGTCATTTATTCACAATTCAGTTTTATTATTTGTAAAAAATCGCATTTTAATTTTCTATTTGTATTTTGTATATTTCCAATAATTGAATCACTTACTTTATTAACCAAATTCAAATAAATATATAACATTTTTATTTATAGGCCATGGTGGCCAAGGCCCACAAGGGTGTGACTGTAAAGCTACGGTTGTGGGTTCAATCCCCACTCGTGGAATTGAAATATTTATTTGAATTTATATTTCCATTTCTTCGCTCTGGTGTCGACAGCGCGGTTTTGACTTCCACCACGCAACGCCTCCAAAATTCGGTGGTAAGTGGGAAATGTAATGTCTTAACACTAGGTTCCCTCTGCCTACCCTGCTGTGTGCGGGGTACTATTAATTTGTTTTTTTATTAAACATCTAAATTCCCACCTCATTCAAATATTAATGTATGTATGTAAATATAAAAAAAATAAAAGGCATTTAAAAAAAATTCTAGAAAATATAAATATTTTCTAGAATCCCTCAATCCAATACTAAGTAACCAATTCAGGATGGGAAGCGATCGAGCCTCGCCGATGATTTCTGCGGCTATGAGTAAACGTTTCAATAACGAGGCTGAACGTATACAGTACTGATATGATTTTACTTTATTGAAATTTATATTACCTTTTGCGGATTATCGTTTGCTTAATTTGAAACTAAAATTCGCTTTCGTAGGAAAGTTAGGAAACTTTGAATTGGCGGCGTTGAGTTTCGCCACTCAACACAAAATGCCATAATGAAAGTGAGAAACGGAGTGGCTTAACACTAGGTTCCCTCTGTAAGCGTGATACAGCGTGAAGCTGATTTCAATGTCAAACGAAATTAATTAATTTTATTGATAATTACAATTGCGGTGTTGAGTTCCGCCGATCAACACGCAATGTCTCGAAAATTGGCGAGGAAAATAGATAGTGTCTTAACTCTAGGTTCCCACTGCCTGACCTGCCATTGGGGAAATTCGTGAAGGTGGTTATAACCTCACAAGAGGCTACAGTATAGCAAATTAATCTAAAATAACCTTATGATAATAATCTATATAAACATAAATTAATCTCTTCCGTTATTGACAGACAACAACCGAAACTGAAACTGAAATGATTTTTTTCTTATAGGTTCCTTGGGAAACGTATAAGCTTTCACGCAGAGAAAGACAGCTACTATATATAAACACATTTTCTAGGTCAATTTGAACCCACAACCATCTCGATCTTCTAACTACCAACTACACAATAGCGTTAAAGTTCTTTAAAATTGTTATATTCCTACAAATTCAGAATTTTTATTTCATTCTGTTTAATTCGAAGAAATCAAATTAAAAATCTAGCATTTAAAAACCGTAGTACTTTCCTAGTTTACATAAAAGAGAATCTGAGAGACTAACGATCTCATTAAACGTTACAAACGGGTTTTTTTTATTTAAAAATGGGTAATTTTTATCCTTTCAGAGTAAAGTACGAAAAAATTATGTCAAAGAGTTACAGCTTTTGATTTATTAATCTTTGTTTCAGTCCTTGAGTTAATCTGAGGTTTTTAAGAATATTAAAGGTTAATTAACTTTAATTATAATTAATTCTGATTTTTACAACAACAACATTTTATGTTTGTTAATGTTAAAAAGTAAGGTTATATTTTCAGAGGTCGTTTTAGAAATGTTTAAGGGGAAAATAAGAAAATATTAAAAGTTGAAAATTTTGATAGTCACTTATCCAGTGTTGATAGAGATGCTTGGTATTTATTTAAAGCGGTAGAGAAAATGTTCTTAGGCAATAATAAATCTAAAGATTATAAACAAATTGTTTTCAATTTATTGGTAAATCACAACAGATTGGAAGTGAATATGTTCATAAAAAAAATTCTACATTCTCATTTGGATTTTTGCTTTGAGAACATTTTTGAAGAAAGAAAAATTTGAAGATTTATGACGAGAGCTTCTAATATTTTTGGAATAAAAGTATGTTAGCCCATTACTGTTGGTGTATTTTAAGATACATTATAACAGTCAGTATAGAAAAAGGAGTAATGGACTAATGTAGTAAAATGAATGAGTTTTTGTGAGCGGTTTCCCGCGCACACAGCTGGGTAGGCAGAGGGAACCTAGTGTTAAGACACTCCTTTCCACACTTTCCACCAAGGTCTGGAGGCATGGCGTGTTGAGTGGCGGAACTCAACGCCGCGCTTTGCCTCAACACCAGAGCGAAGAAATATAAATGTAAATAAATATTCCAATTCCTCGAGTGGGGATCGAACCCAAAACCAGTCGTACAGTTTTACAGTCACACTTTGTGCCCCTGCGCCACGGCTGGCCTCGTAAATAATATCATAAATATTTTAAAAACTTGACATCCAATTTTTTTTTCACTTCAGTTTCATATTAATATTATTTCTCTATATCTTATAAAATAAGAACGATTTTTTTCTCTGTCTGGCCTTTCTACGTTATCTTCTTCTAAACCACCCAACGGATTTTGATGCGGTTTTCACCATTATGTAGAGTATTTCTCAGGGAAGGATGATATATGGTTTATTATATGTATATTTTATTGTAATTTGACATAAATATGATAAATGTGTATAAAGTCCTACCCGTTGAGACACTTTCACGCATGCGCTGCTTTAATG
>JAATLQ010037930.1:9138-69689 GCA_013421005.1 Heliconius erato x Heliconius himera | reverse complement strand
GTACAAAAAATATATGTTTTATTATTGAACGCCTCAAAACGTTAAGGGGCAGAACACCTACATGATAGAAAGAAATCTGCCAGAACGCCCTAGGACGTGCGACGCCTGAAGACGTTCTGTCATTTGGTATGGTATTGGTAAGCGGACCTACGCAAGTACGCCTATGGACTTAGTATGGAAAAAACGTGTGTCAAAATGCCAAAATTTGTCATGCATTACAGCGCGCGAACGTGTTAAGGAGCTATTAATGTTAGACAGATTTAGATTGTATTTTTAATTAAAGAAACGTTTCTCGAATTATTGTAAAAAGTTACATTGCTTGCAACCTGTAATGTGTTTAATTCCAAGTCTGCTAATGGCTCAGGAGGAAGCCTTGCTCGAGCAGCTGGTGCAGCCAATAGAGGTGCCAGGTCCCAGGGCGCAGACCACTGAGCCAAGTGAAGCACAAATAGGTCTTTCCAAGCAGCACGTAGCAGGACGAGCTGGTCACTTGGTGCCAACGCTTGAAATGGCGCTAGACACCTTACCCATCTGACTGCCATGAACAGCAACCGTGCGCTTGTTTCCTTCAATAATAATATACAAGTTTAGATTTTTAACTCTAACACATTATATGAAATATACTAAATACCTAAAAAAATATGTAAATAGTTAAAATATCAAAATATAACTTTCATCGCTTTATATTTTAGTTGGAATACTTTTATGTTCCACATATATATAGGTAAATATCTGTAAATATAAGACAATATTTTATCTGTTTTTGTAATATACTTCTAAGTTAAACGTTTAAATATTATTATTAGTATTATAATTTAGTCAACATAAGATATATGTAAGATAGTTTCTAATCAGTAGGATATCATAGTTTATCGTCCCTTATCTTAATTTTAATCTATAGGCATATAGAATATACAAATTAAGTGCATATAATACATTATATTTTATATAGAAATACATGACGTCTGTAGGCGTAACAAAGTCAATATTGTGGAACGCAATGGGCGGAGTAAGTCAAGTGAAGGCGAAAAGTCACCCTTCGGCCGCCCAATCGCGAGTCCGCGCCCGCCCTACAGTTTAAAAGACACCTACAGTTGTCAATTACATAACTGCAACTACTACTTGTGGATTTTAAGAGTTATATTTAATTATATATTAGTCGAATCAGAAAATCTTGAAAGAAATGTTACAAAATCATTTTTGTTATAAATTTATCTAGGCTTCAAGTAAAATATAAAACTGAAGAGTAAGTTTGCCGCGCTATTCTTGGCTGCTAGTGGTTAGAATAGAAATAATATTTCTAACCCACTATAATTACGTTCAAAGTTACCTCGTTACTCAAAATATACATAACTTTTAGTTATTTCTATATTATAGTTATTTCTCAAGGGAGCGAAGCTGCAAGTAAATGATAGTAAAATAAATAAAAAATATAGGTGCAAATAAGAAATTTAAAATAAATTATTTCTTTTATTTAGAAAAAAAATCGGTCAAGTGAGAGCCGGATTGGACCAACGAGGGTTCCGTACTAATCTAACAAGTTTAAATTTTAACTCACTTGTAGTAATTCCCATGTTGGTGCGAGAGGGGTGCCAAAAGCGTTAGGTGGTGGACGCAATAGTGAAGGGTCCCCTTGAAGTTGCAACTGTTTAGCACTCCACATTAGCTCCTAAATAGATTTAAAGAAGGGTTTAACATATTGTATGTAAGACAAATTCACTAACTGCAGAGTATTAGGCATTATACGAGTAACGATTACGTCTTAAATTGAAGATTTCAGACAATATGATATACAAAATTAACCAGCATAGAAATTAAAATACAAAGACAACATCCAAAAAGTACACAGATTTAAACCATACCTGACATTTATCACTTGACATAAGCATGTGCAATAATCCAGGCGGTGGAGGTGCTAGGAAAGGTTCACTTAAGAGGGGCAGAGGACTGACTGCACCCGGTCCACCTGCACCACTCGATCCCGCCGAGGATGCTGTACTCAGTGGAGCCGGTTCACTTATTCCACTTATACTAAACTGTAAAATATTTATGATCTTGCCTTAATTATTTTAAATTATCTTATTGCGTTTCATTATCATTTCAAAAAACAATAATAATGGAAACTATTAAGATTTTGGTCACAGCAATTTAGTTGAATAACAAATAAGGCCGGTCGTGGCGTAGAGGCACAAAGTGTGACTGTAAAATCAACTGTTTGTGTGTCGATCTCCACTCGATGAAGTGAAATATTTATTTATATTTATATTTACATTTCTTCGCTCTGGTGTCGAGGCAAAGCGCGGCCTTGAGTTCCGCCACTCAGCACGCAATGCCTCCAGAATTCGGCGGAAAGTGGGGAACGGAGTGTCTAAGCACTAGGTTCCTTCTGCCTACCCTGCCGTGTGCGGGATACAGCGTGAAGTTAACCAACAAAAACAAATAAATCAGAGCTTAAAAGGCAACTATGTAATACCTGAAAATTGAATGGTTGCGGCAGAGGTGTGTAAGGCGAGGGCGGCGAAAGTTTCAGCGGATGAGGCTTATGCGTGTGTGCCAGCGCTGGAGGCAGAGAGCTCAGCGCGCTCGGGTGTGGCTTTGGCTTGCGCGGTCCACGTTCGTGCTGTACCGCTGTTTGCCGAATACAAGTTATCATTTAATAGATGGACAAAGAATGGAGAAAGAGGAAGCAAAATTAAAAAAAAAAACGGTAAAAACATATTTTTAAATAAAATCTGCCTACATATTTTTCCATTTCCAATTTGTTTATCCAATAGGTACTTAAGTAAAAAAAATATTTTGATTACTAATAAAATATAAGTGGAAACATGAAAATTGTGGATTGTGTCCCCCAATTGAGTAATAAATGAAATGAATTATTCTCATTTCCCGCTCTTAAGTTCCGACAAACAATACGGAATGTCTCTAATTCAGGCGGAACACGGTTAAATGGAGTATTTTGAAACGTATTATTTGTTGGTTCTCAGTGCCTCTCCTGCTATATGCAAGCAATTTAAAAAAAATAAAGATTAATTACACCTCAATGTTTTTTTATTATTGAGCAGCTTAACGTTATGATATATTTTTTTGAAAAAAACCGGTCAAGTGCAAGTCGTACTCGTCCACTGAGGCCTTCGTACCAATTTCAGAATTGTAGATAAGCGTACCTACAAGTAGGTACAACTTATAAAAATTCACAAATTTAAATTTAGGGGCATATGCACAAAATTTTAACCAACTTCTCTAAAAGAAGGAGGTAACAAATTTGAAATTGATATTTTTTTTGTTTGTTACCTCAGAACTTTTGCCTGGGTGAACTGATTTTGATGATTTTTTTTTTATTTGAAAGCTAGTGAACACGGTGATTTTCATACAAAATGCAACAAAATCGATGCATCTGTATAGACTATTCTATGAAAATAGTCTATATTGATTTAGCTTTAACAACATTAACTTTAACAATTTAAACTTTAATTATTAAAAGGATATATTCGAAATAAAAATAAAGCGCAGACGAAAAAGTTAATATTTGAAAAGTAACTTCGGCGTTGTTTAACACGGCGGATTATACAGCCGTGAACCGCTTATTCGCAGCCGATGGCCGATCCCCGGTAAGCCAGGATCACGTCGCATATAACCTATAATATGAAACGCTCAACAGGCGGAGTTTATACTGTGAGAATGCGACTATAATTTTATTTAACAATAATACTTTATTTAACTTGTATATAATTAACAATAATACTTTATTTATTAGTTGGTAAAGCTTTACCTCGTGCATTATGTTAATCACCAGATAATAAATAGGCTAACATTGTATATAATATTTACTAAAGAACCAAGTGCCTTTCAGCTAGATCTTAATTGTTATATAAAACCAAAAGTTATGTTGAAAGTTTCTCTGCGCCTTACCCTACAATGGTAAGTACGAACAGGAAATATTAAATTTAGATGATGATTGTTTTGGCAATGAATAGATAAATAAGGTTATATATTTTTTTCAGAATAATACAAGAAAAGAAGTTGTCCATTATCAGACAATTATCATGGTTACAATCCTCTATCAAATCCCCTTAAATCCTAGTAAATTGCAAGTATCTACAAACATCATAAAAAAATTACAATAAAAAAATTACAAGTCATTTTAAAAACTAATCGAAACAACCGATATTTGCTAAATTACGGAGTGATCGTGCATTAAACACAGATAAAACAAAGCAAAATTAAATACAAAATAAAAATAGGCAGCGCGACCGATGTGCACCGGCCCCAGAGTAATGACGTCACGCAATCAGCTTAGCGAGGCTGAGTCCATGAGAATGCGGCTATTGTGCCCGCACATGGTAAGGCCCGGGCGCATACGCTCGTTCCCGCGCTCGGCTCATGCCGGCTTAAAGCGAAAATGTGAATAGTGACGGACACTCCGCACGGGTATAGCTTAAATACGATTGAAAGGGTATGTATGGACTGTGGAGTGCATATTATAAATTTACATCGTAAGGTAGCGTTTTGGCCTGACATATGTTGAATATAAGTTTTTGTTACTTAGGATATAGAATTATATTAGTAAGAAAAGTTATTTTATTGATACAGGCTTCGCCCGCCGCTTCGCACTCCTGAACTTAAGTAATTAAGTCGTATACGACTTATTTGCTTAATATGATGATCTTCAACAGTTTCTGCGGCACATGCGATGAAAGAAATTATATGCCAACTTTTTTACCACTTGGGTAAAATTATTGAAGTTTTAGTAGCGATCCCTAAATTTTTCAAGTAACACATATGGCTATGTTACTCAGTGATAATGTAGCATTCTAATGGTGAAAGATTTTTTTAAATCGGTTCATTAGTTTTTATGTTTATTCACTACAAACATACAAATCTTTACTCTTTATATAATACTACAGATATAGATTTCGATACAAGTCAAGTATATGAAAAAATACACGGATGTCCAACTACTAAAATAAAAACATCATCATCGAAGTCAATTTAAGAAGTTATAAATGTTTTAACACGCCGTAGGCGTAGAGTATATGGCCAACGACAACGTAGTCGAGCATGGAAAACATACTCGATTGTAGCAAATGTTAACCTTTGCTTATAGGGCGAATGTAATCCCAAATGGGACACGTGCTTTTTTCTCGGCTTCATTCCCGTCCCTTCAATATAAACATATAGTAAAATGCACTTATACTGATAAGTTTTTAGGGTTAAATTCCATTGCATCCTTTTCCTGAAGGGGCATTCAAGTTCGGGTTTAGTTACTGAGTGACACGGTTAAGTGAGATTTTAATTACTGTATAGATATTCAAGATGAATCTTACATGAAGATCTAAAATTTATTATTTAAAAAAATTAAAATAATCATTTACAAATTAAATTGTCTTTAATACTACTGTAATAAAGCTCAGTTATTTTTGATTTGGAAAAAATGTTATCAAAGTTTGTCGTGTAGGTACGAATGAATTCTACTTCATTTATTCCTCCTATTCCATAAAAATAAACAGAAATAGAAAAATACGAGAGTTATTTTTTAAAAAAAAAAGAACAATAAACAGTTATCTATTATAATAATTTAAAATAGATTTTCAAGACCTTGAACACTATTACGACGCTTTGTCTTTCCTATTAAATCCCTGAAGAGGATCGAACCCTCAACCGGCTAGATATAAATAAAAGTATTTGACTAGTTTTATTCCATAGATAAAAACTTAGATGACTGGACTATAGGTAGACAGAGAAACGGGCGGACAACATGAACGCTTCATTTTCTTTTGAGCTACGGAACCCAAAAAGATATCCAATCACATTTTTAACATTTTAACGCGAAATTTAAATTGCGTTCACATATAAAATCAAAGTAAGTTAACATAAACCACACTAACCTTTTGGTCAAATGTACAATAAAAATATAAAATTTGTATATTATTTACTAAATACATGATAGAATTGGTGGCAATCATTCTAAAGCGATTACCTTACAATTTCTGCAAGTTACTAAACCTTTACAAAAGGTCTCCACTGAATCACATTTTAAACGTTTAAAAGGGAGATTTAACTTCAAACATCTATCAGCCAGCCAGAAGCCCCCGCTCTAACGAATTGAAAGTAAACAAACAGTATTTTTCCAAAAGGTATAGATAGCTGTTATAAAAACTACGAGTACATGGACCTACATTGTTCTGTTAAGCCGTAGGCGTTTTTTTCGATGTTTGTTAAAGTTAATTACTGTTTATAAATGAAGTAGTATTTACAAGAAATCAATTGTTTTTTACATCTATAAACAAAAAAGTTTTTTTAAAGTTAGCATTATAATTTTTGTTTTATATTCATTTATCGTTTCGATATATTAATTTACAGACAACTTCTGGTGAAATAAAAAACCAATAATCGAAAAGTATCAGTAGTTCAGATTATAAGAAAATTTGTGGGGGTATTAAACATTATTACATATACTCGTAGTAAGTAGATATATATACAATATTTAGTTATATCTTGAATGTTAAGAAAAAAATATTTTGTATCGTTTGTCCTATTTTGTTTTAATATTTCCTGGCGTATGCCTTAATAACATATTTAATATTTAATAGAAATTTATTAAAAAAAAAACTAAAACAGTAATAAAAAAATATGTAATTTGTCGTACAAAAAAATTTAGACCATTTTTTGCACGGATATTTTGACTAATTCGAAAATATTAGATACCTGTTAAGAATGTGTGGATTGATGTACAAAATGATTGTATGTTTCCTAAAGAGGCGCGGGTTTAAATCCTGCTATATTCAAAGGTCTATAGGTTTTTTTGAAAAAAAGAAAAAAGAATCATCAAAATTGATTGGCGAGATATTAAGTTATTTGCCCATTTGTCGCACACATGCTTAATGAAAATTTAAGACATGTGATATTGTCAGAAATAGATCAAATGGGTCCACACGAGAAGCACCAGCTTTCAAATGAAAAAAGTATTATCAAAATCGGTTCACCGAGTCAAAAGGTATGAGGTAACAAGCAAAATCGAATAGATAATCTTCTCCCCACTAAAAATCGTTCTTTTCTAAATATTTAAAAAATATTAAATAAATTGCAATCTGTCTTGTCAAAATAATAATTCGAAGCAGTTATCTGTGGGTAGCGGAAATTTGTAAAAATGTCCCCACAGAGATAACAACATTTTTTTTCAGCCTCGCGCTGTATCCTGCACAAATAGTAGGGTAGACAGAGGGAACCTGGGAACCCACTGTTAAGAATGTGTACGCGAATGTGGGAACGGGGTACCGTTCCCACATTCCCGTGACATACAGAAAAAATTTTAAAGTCAAAACAACCAAACATTACTATAATAGTTATATGTTTATGCTTTGTATTTTCCATATATTAGAGAACATGCAGTATAAACATAGGAAAAAAAAATAAAAAATTGTGAAGTTATATTACAGAAAAAAACATTACATACAGCGGTCGTCTAGAGATTTTCAAATTTTTTAACTTGTGCAGTCCGCGAGACGTTATCTGATCTTTACATTTCCATCCCGGGCGGCATCTTTACAGGTGCATCCCTTGTTTGATTTAAACGGTTAATAGTACTATAAGCTACCAGCCTGAGGCACGGAACATCTCTTATTTGTCAAGTCCCGTTGACCTTCAATTCTTTTGCGTTGATTTCCGTTCCAGTTGAGTGAAATTTACACAGAACCTCCGATGGGCGTGGTCGATTTGCATTTGACTGTTTTTGTTATATAAAAATAGTTTGCAAGATGGAATTTTTAATTAAAGATATTATACTTTTAAAACAATACTACTATGATATTATACTTTTAAAACAAATTGAATACTCTTGACAATATTTTGTTTTACGTCATTAATACAAGTAAAAAACGTAAATATAACTTAGAATATGTTAAAATAATAAGTAAGATACATATAAACAATTTAGTTCACTTTCTTTATTATATTAGATATAGAATTAGAGTACAGTGAGAAAGCAACCCGGATTTATCAATACTTTTAAAGCTGTACGTTAAACTTTAAAACTTAAATAACTTTATATAGAAGTAGAGAACGGCGTGTCTTAACACTAGGTTCTCTCTGCCTACCTGCCTGCTGTGCGCGGAATACAGCGTGAAGCTGATTTGATTTATATAAAATTAAATCTTATGTGACCAATTTTAATCTACTTTTACAAAGCTGGGACAAAAGTTTAATATATTTATTATCTTATACGTGTCAAAGTTCGCAAGTTTGCAGTTTCGAAAAATTTTAAACTTCTCATCTTAGTGCCTTATAAGCTGGCTTTAGCTCTATACAACCAAGAGTTTGTTGACTGTCGGCCACTCTAGGCATTAGGAGCAAAAGAGTTATCTGTATAAAGAATATGTAATTAATTATATTATGTAAGATTTTTTATTAAGTACTAAAGCCCGCACATTGCTTCCTTATTCCCAATATCCTTGATGTTACACTATTATATAAAAACAATCACACATTTTTCTATGTAAGACAAAATTTTCAACAATCTATTTTCAGCATAAAGTCGTATTAATGATCCTAACATAAGACTATTTTTGGTCGACTCCAGTGCAAGATCTCTCAGAAACATCTGTTGTAGCGAAGTGTAATGGTACCTCACACCAGATTTCTTCGAGGGGGGAGGTGGGCTAGGTAACTATGTATCAACGCTGTAGTCGCCCGTAAATGGAGTTCTGCGGTCGATAGTACAGTGTTGTTCTAGTATGAACTATCGATATTATTACTATGTAATACAGGTAAATATGTTTTTTGTTGCCCAAATTATACTTAATTTTACTTTTTTGTTTGTTATAAATAATTCTTATATGTTCACATGTATAATATAAAGTACAGGAATAGTTACTTTATTGATGGAACTGAATTAGCTACCTTACTTTGGGGTTGTATTAGATAGTTTTTGAATTTTTGAAATGAATAAATTTTACAAATTGTCATCATTTACTTTACTCACTGCCACTAGCATGTCTTAAGATATTTGTGTAATTTTTTTTTTAATTTTTCAGGACTAATTTTCTATTACTACTGGGGTAGGCATAGGACTATTCTATTCTGATTTTGGCACGGAACAGCCATTTGCCAACATTTACAGGCGTTTATTCATTGAAGTGAAAAGCCAATATTTTAGGAACACTGTAAAATTTACTTAAGATTTAACGTTCAATTACACTTTAATCTAATCTTTTCAAAAACCAAGTTAATTTTTATACAATTATTTTATCGATATTACAGAAGAAGGACTTGGTAAGCGCCTGGACGTGGGAGGGGTGTGATTAATGACCCAATAATCCCAGCCGCTCGCCTCCTAGCCTATGAAAGCTTCACGAAGCCGAATTGGTGAATGGTCAAAAGGTTTATTGACCAACGTGCTAGGCGCACTTTTGAGACAAGATTTCTAATTATTATAAGAATATATCTACTTAAAATTTCAAATTTAAGTAATTTAATAATGGGGTACAAGGCGCTGGGTGACTGTAAATTCGGCAGGTTGTGGGTTCCTCCTCTCGAGGAAATTAAATATTTAATATTTTCATTTCTTCGCTCTAGTGTCTAGGCAAACCGTAGCGTTGAGTTCTGTCACTCAGCACGCAATGCCTCCACTATTTGACGGAAAATGGGGAAAGGTAGTGTCTTAAGGGCGACGAATTATCTTAACACTAGGTTACCAGGTTCCCTCTGCCTACCCTAGTTTGTGCGGAATACAGCGTGAAGCTAAAGAAAATGCTAAATAGATCTAAAAATCTAAAATTCTAAATTAATAAATATTCAAATCATTGCGTTTGTTCATGTATTGTGTATTCAAATAATTCCAGTTCATTGTGGAAAAAATATACCTTGTACATTTTTACGTCTTGTATGGTCGTAAGTAAAATTTAAAATTAGTAAAAATGATAATATATTGAACAGTTTTTGAATCATTTTTATAAACATATTATATTATATATTTTCAACAATATTAGTAACTAACACCAATTTCTATCTAGTCTTATCACTTAAATTATAATATTGAATTTAAATAACAACAATTTTATATTTTATCATAACAATTTTATAACAATAATCTTAAAGCATAAAGTGATTCATTTTATATTTTTTTAGTCATAATATAGAGATCAAAGCTTAAGCGGTCATGACACTGTCTAAAGACGTAGGGCGTGTTATTCAGATAGCATGACTTGAAGAAACTGAGCGCCGTTGCCTTTAGAAACATTTGTATTTGGTGCTCATATTACGTATTTTGTTTGTTATTTTGGCAGGTTACTTTTAGATGGCTACTGTATAAGACGTGTAATTTTATAATAATTTAAGGGTTCCATTACTCATAAGGTAAAAATGGAATCCTTATAGGGTCACTTTTTTGTTCATCTGTCAAGACCCTTTATTATATATCTCCATCAGACATCAAATTAAAATTAATATTAAATATTTGGGTCTATGGATCAAAGAAAAAAATCACCTTCTTAGTCAACGCAATCAAAATATACGAGTATTTATGCTTCGAATTTGCTGTTTTTTGTATGAAATTTGCCGCGTAATCAAAACTTACGGTACGGTACTTTCCCTTGGACCTATAGTTATGAAATTTGGCATGAAGTGAAAACGTCAAAAAATTATAGAAATTGTATACAAAAAACATGACAAATTTATATTTGCGTTCATTTCATACATAATGAATATTTATCATTAAAAATTATTGGGTGAAAAAAATTGAAAATATTTTATATTTAAAGAACATTTACCCTAAAATTGAAAATATAAAATATAAATAGAAAATATAAAATATTTTCAATTTTAGAGTAAATGTTCTTTTATTATTTAATTATTAAGATGAAATATAATTTAATGACATTTGCTCAAGACTTGGTATGTTACAATTTCGACTTCTGGTTATTTTCTATCTCTTACTTTGCATTTCACCTACCAGAACTGGTAAGTAACTTATAATATAATGGAGAAATTATTATATATTGTACATTAACTTCTCCATAATACTATAATTCACCAACAAACTACACTATTTTTGTGTCGAAATTACAGGCTTTAGTGAACTAATATCATCATGTATCAAATATCTTTCAAAATATATAATAAACATTTCAATATAACAGTTCCACCGATGTGCATCAAAATCATCACATGGAAAATATCCTCCAAGAGAACGACCCCATGTCCCGACATTCGTTTCGACGTTAATTCCAGCCGCATTTGTTCCATTACATTTCCGACACAAAGTAGATTCGCGTTTGCCGAATTGACTAGGTGGAAGCGGCCAGGCGAACCTGGATAGAAGGGGATGGAACGACAAATTGTAACGAGAGCGACAGGGAGGTAAGATTAAAAGTGAGAAAGATGTATTCAGAAGTGAAATAGTCTGCTGGCTGAGCACATCATCATTAACGAGCCAGAGAGGGCGGAGGGCAGCGAAGAGGCAGAGGGGCCGCGTCAGGTGGGCTTTGTCCCACGGCTTGTAACACCTGCGCACGAAATTACTCCTTACCACTATCACCTTTAGGGAACACATTTCCTCAAATGTATAAAAGCCTAAGCACCGATCTCGGGAACGTTTCGAGTGCACCGATATAAATATGAGAAATATCCAGCTTTTCATCCTTCGACCCATGCCGGTCTTTGAAGCACGACTTTTGTCAATAAGTAGTTATTTTCATACATATATTTTCCGTCGACAGCAATCAAAAACATATTTAAAGATTACTAATTTATTATTTACTTGTTAAATAGGCACAAGATGTAATAAAAAATACTAAAAATAACATAATATTTCAAAATATCTAACAGTATTTAATCTGTAACTTCAAAAGTAATCTTTTAAAATAATAGTTATTTTGAAAGGACACCGATAAAACTTAATCTACGGAAAAGTTGAGGCAGTAACTGGCAACGGTAAGCCGCTAGCGGTTTTGGAGCATTGAGATGTTTCAATACTTAAGTTTTGAGTGACAATGTACCGCGCTACTTTGTTTTGTTCTACAAAATAAGTTTGTTTATATTTGTTTAGTTCTGCATGAAAATAGTTTATAATAAATATTTATTATTAATAAATAATTAAACAAAAGTCTTTTTATGTTCAATCAAAGTCTAACAGCAAAATGCAATAATTATAGGCAGGTAAAGAAAACATTTTGTTGTGATTAAATATAACTACTAATTATTATTAATACCAAAAACCAATTACGACTAAACCTCAACAAATCCACTCGTCTGTAATGCAATTAAGTCCCCACTGTAAAACAGAAATTAATTAACTATAGCTTAAAGTAACATAAAAAAAAATCTATCATCAATGCCAGATGCAGCAGTTTATCTCATTAATTTTTTTTTTACTATGACCATGCAATAATATGTTCACGCACGACACGGAAATTAGAATCTGTTGATATGATTTAATCTTTCTAAGGGCTAAATCACTTTGTCAAAATATTTAGCATAGTGAGAGGCCAGTCGTGGCGCAGGGGCGCAAAGTGTGCCTGTAAATCGACTGGTCGTGGGTTCGATCCCCACTCGAGGAGATGAAATATTTATTTACATTTATATTTTCATTTCTTCGCTCTGGTGTCGAGGGTGGCGTTGAGTTACGCCACTCAACACACAATGCCTCCAGAAATTGGCGGAAAGTGGGAAACGGAGTGTCTTAACACTAGGTTCCCTCTGCCTACCCTGCTGTGTGCGGGATACAGCGAGAAGTTGAAAAAAAATATTTGTAATAATCGGATAGATTGATAATAAATATCACAATAATATTGTATCCGTAAGCAATCCGCTTAAACTTCCGTATCTCTTTTAGAGATAGTAACCCATGAACCCATGAATGAAAACCCCCTTTAGCATAGTAACTATATAAGTAAATATTATAATAGTGTCAGGTACATAACAAAACCTTTTAATATGTAGAGGCCAGTCGTGGTTCAAGGGCACAAAGTGTGACTGTAAAACCGACTGGTTGTGGGTTCGATTCCCACTCGAGGAGATGAAATATTTACTTAAATCTATATTTCCATTTCTTCGCTCTGGTGTCGAGGCAAAGCGCGTTGAGTTCTGCCACTCAACACGTAATGTCTCCAGAATTCGGCGGAAAGTGGGGAACAGAGTATCTTAACACTAGGTTACCTTTGCCTACCCTGCTGCGTGCGGGATACAGCGTGAAGCTAATTTTATTTAAGAAAATATAATGATAACAAACTATTAAATTACATATTACATTGTGTTCTGTAAACAAAAGATTCTAACATTAAAATAAACGATACAATTTTTTATAACGTATTATAAATTAAAACAGGGCGAACACTAATTTGCCCATAATAGCATTTCTACAAGCATTACAAATTTCACAATAATAGTAAAATGCTGCTCACCCTCGCGTACTCCCCTCCTGATCTCACCGTGCTGACCACGGTGAGAGCAGGAGGTGTCGAACACGTGTTAGGATTCTAGCTCCCGAATTCTCTTGGTGCTCAATCTATTCAATTTGTAACGCTTCCAATGGGTGTAGCACGCAATGGTTAAGTTGAAAAGGGTCATCAAATTTTATTTTAGGGCTAAAGACTATTAATGTTTAGATAAATCGTTTCATAGCAGTAACACTTAATAAAACGTAAAATTAGGAATTTAAGGGATAGGTTTGGGAGCCAGTGTTACGTGACTCCTTTCTCTAGGAAAATATCTTTGAGATGTTGCGTGTAAGCGCAACACAACGCCGCGCTTTGACTTACCAAAGTCAGAGGTGAAAATAATTTTAAGATAATGTATGTATATTACACACGGGACCAGAATCATCATGTTTACGGTCAGCTTGGCCTACTGCTCCATAAATAATATGTCGATACATAATATCCAGGATGATTAAAAATTATTCATCAATTATTGTTTCATTGAATTAAATAACCTTTAAGGTATCAAAGCAATATAAATAAATATAAAAATATATAAACATTCAAATAAGTACTCTTATTAACATTGTTTTTTCATTCAATTATATATATTTTATATACATAAATATATGTATATGTAAATGAAAATGATATTTGTATATATTTATTTAAATAATGAGAAAGAAATGTTGTTGTATTTAGATACTATAATATATACCTACACTCTACATATATATTTTAGAAACCTAAAATGTAAATGTTAAATTTAATTACAAAGATAATCAACAGTTGGCGAGTAGATAAGTAACAAAAGAGCTTATATAAACATCCAGGGGCACAGGGAAAGGTTGCGTTCCAATTCATTACAGTTTAATACTCTTTTTGCACAAAAGAACTTCGAAAAGGTAAGCACACCGTAGATTCCGAATCTTGCGCGCGAACCGTTAAATTAAAAATAAATATTGTGAAACGTCAGTATGTTACGGGTGAACGCCGGAAAATATCAGGGAAAAAATTGGAAAAACGTCAGAATGGACGATGTCGATTCACAGGGGCGGCGTGGGGTAAGGTGAATCTTTTTGTGAAGTGGAGAGAATTAATTTAACCCGCTGCGGGGTAACACGACATGGCGGTAATTGAAAAGTTTGCCCCTTGTCGCCTGCCGCCGCGGCCATGCTTCCTTCAGACAACCGCTGCCGTCTTCGAGACAGTGTAATACTGTTTACAAAATTATTTGATAATTATAATGATTTATTTGTTATATTATATCGGTTTACAACGCCTTCTTCTTATTTCAAGTATATAAAATTACTATATTCGAACAGAAAAACAACGATTATAATATGACCTCCTTCTGAATAAATAATTTTTCTTTTTGAAAATGAGGTATATGCATTTGATGATATTATGATATTTAATTTATTAATTGTTAAAATAACAGTGATTTAATCATTTTGAATACGATATAAAGCTATTTAATACAAGTTTCAATTCAAGTAGTGAAAAATCCAGTTTAAAATTCTGTAAAAGGCAGTTGGTTAACTTTAAAGCTCCAAGTAAGAGCTTTTTGATATCAACCCTTTAACTTTTAATGAATATTATAAAACTCTTCAACAAAAGCTTATCGGTGGCAACAGTATCGATTTAAAATTAATTTTACAAAGTTTGATTGAGGATTACGAATTTATTTGATTGGTTAAAATTCGAATTTAAAATGTTTTGAATGTAGAGTATTCATTACATTTTTTTCCTGTGGTACGTGATTGAAAAAAATGGTAAAAATTAGAATTTTATTGAAATATAATTTTATAGCTTGAACAAACATTTAACTAAAAATGAAAAGTGAAGTGAAAGATAATTTTATATTTACATGTACATACATATATAATATGTTGCTATTCTTTTTGTGACTCTCAGTCAGCTATACTACAGAATTTCATATCGGCCATTTTATTATAGACAATTATGATTCTGTTTAGACAAAAATATTGTATTTGAATAATGGAGCTACGATCGTACGAGTAAATATCTCACTTTCACTGGCGATACTAAAATTAAATTATTCATATTTGATATGAAAATATTTTCAATTTTGTGATAGTAAAACAAAGTGTGTGGCAAGGCGTGGCATTTTCTTCCTACACTACGCTGTGTCTCAAAAAATTGTGAAAAGTGGAGAACATACAATTATTAACAAATTCTAAGAATTCAAACAAGAGGATAGTAAAGTATTTTTTATATCTCGTAGATATCTCGTGCACAGGCACTATGCTTGCAACTTTGAACATCGAAGTTAACAATACGTATATACATGTAATAAAAATATTAAGCAAATAGGTATAACAATTAGATTTTTAGAAAAATATAAAATATATGTGGGGAACGGACTGTCTTAACACTAAGTTCCCTCTGCCTAACATGCGTTGTGTTGTTGGAAATACAATTTTCGATGTATTTATAATATAAAATATAAGCACGTCAACATATAGTCAATATAAGGCGTCGTTTGTGGCGGGTAAGTTTCGTGAGGGCGTATAATTACGCGAGCGAGTAAACATATAAAGGTAATCCGGGTCGCGGCGGCACAAAGTGATGCTCGTGAATTATTTAGCGGCAGCGCACCTGCGGCGAGACCGCACTTCGCAACGCTGCTCCTCCACCGACAGGGCTCCACCCGCGGCTCCGGTGGTAGTGTAGGTTAGGTATAGGCAGTCCTATACCTACAGCCTGTGTGGAATTCACTAGCTTATTGATTCACGGGTGGAACGTGCTAACATCAAATACGGCTTTAGAATTGAATATGGCGAAATATACAAATTATGCAGTAACAATATGTATCTACATGTATGTTATCTAACAATTTTGTAAATTTTTGTATAAATTACTGTTATAAAATGTAATAAAATATGATGTATAAGTTTATAATATATTATATTATTCATATTAATTAAGAATATTCGTAAATAGATGAGGCACTAGTGATGTCTTTAAATTATATTTAATTTGACAGCATATCTGACTATCTGACAACCCTAACTTTCGAGCGTTCTAATCAAAGTAGATTATTTAAAAGCTTTGTATTTACAAGAGCTATCACCCGACTTGCGACCGACATAGAACTCTATGAATATGCAATTATTCACAAAATTATACTGAACGTAAGAGATTCAAATTTAATTATGTAGTACTTATTCTTGATTCAAAATCAATAAACAATTAAAAAACTATTATCTATTAGTTTTATTTTAAATGAATGATAACTACTACCTTATATAAGAGACAAAATATGTATGTGTGTACTAACTTATATATAAGTGATATAAAAACGTGCTGCTTTCAATATATTTACACGTTGTCCAGTATTTATCGAAGCATATTAACAACGACAATAAATAAAGACGACAATGGCTGACAGTGTAGCGCAATATTGGGTACGTCGTGGTGACGTAATGACAGATAGGATCGAGCAGTGGAAATTGAACCGCACAGTGCCAGCTAGTTTTATTTCATTCTATATTTCAGCGAATGTGTTCTGGACTAGACAACCTGCTGCGACCATGATGGATATATGACCACGCCATTACAGTCCATGCTCCAGTCTCCAATCTCATAAGAGTATTCGCTATTGTATGAATCAACGAATAGTAGTACTGGAATTGATATTGTGCTTAATTTAAACTCTAGAGTTTTTTTTTTTTCATTTCAATTTTTCATTAGTTAAGCTATATATTATTTTAGAGAAAGGGTATATGTTACCGTTAAATTAGCAATTATATGTTTTTTGTAATTCTATTTTTGACCACCCACCCTGTTTTGCCAAAATAATATTTAAAAGATTTATTTTTGTTTTAAATGTATTTTTTATTTATATATTTAGCATATTGCAAATGGCACGCCTAAAAGCCGTAAACTAAGAAATTGAACAGAACAGAATGTTCTTTTTGATGTACTTACTACTTTGTCAAAGACACATCTACAAACAATTCGCAGGAAAATAAATTATTGTCATTTATTTATTGCGATTCTATTATAATTTATCTCTTTCTCATTAACTTGGAAAGGTTAATTCTTAGATTTAATAGATAGAGTTTTCCAAGGTATTTTTATAAATGATATAAACACTTAACTTTTACACTGTACGGTTCCAAATATTCACATGTGATGATGTGACAGTAATATTATCTATATTCTATTTATCTATATTATCTATTTTAGGTATATAATCTTTTGATTTACATAAATATATCTATAATTACTAACCGTCTTTGTTCATGTTAGCCTGAAAGCATTTTGCAAGTCTGCAGGCTCTGCATTGATTTCTATGTGTCTTGTCTACAGGACAGCGACCCTTCATCTCTCCGCCTGCCTTGCAGGTGTACACTCGGTTTCGATGAATTGATCTCTTGAAAAAACCGGAACAACCTGGCAATTATTTATGGAATGTTACAAGTTCAAAAAGACAAGACAATAAAGCACTTAAGCTATATTATTGTATAAGTTTCCATACTATCAACGTATATTTTGTTATATTACAAATTTAAATCAAAATTTCTTTCAAACGGTAATACAATAAGGAGTAATAAGTAAGGAGTAGTAAGTGTCTTTTCAAATAATCAATTGGTTTAGTTTTATTTGAATAAAATATAATTATTATACATTAAATAATCATGAAACGTAACATAAACATATAAATGAACAAAATATATAAAAAAGTGTTGTTTACCGTCGCAACTGTAGATGCCGTAATGTTTTCCGGAGCTTCTATCGCCACATACATTGCAAGGTATGTCGAGGAGCCGGTCCCCTGAATAAAATAGGTGATATTTATTATCAGAATAATTAATTATATAATTTTTTATCAGCTTCACGCTGTAACCCGCTCACAGCAGGGTAGGCAGAGGGAATTTAGTGTTAAGACACTCCGTTCCCCACTTTCTGCCGAAATCTGGAGGTATTGCATGTTGAGTGGCAAAACTCAACGCCGCGCTTTGCCTCGACACCAGAGCGAAGAAATGGAAGTATAAATTTAAGTAAATATTTCATCTCCTCGAGTAGGGATCGAACCCACATCCAGTCGATTTTACAGTCACACTTTGTGCCCCTGCGACAAAAAGCACTAGGAGCCGGAGGGCATGTATGAAAAGATTGTTGGCAGGTGACGAAGCGAAAGAGGTTTGTAGAGCGTAGCGTTTGACACTCTATGCTCTCTGGCTACCCTGCAAAGAGTAATGAAATATTTAATAATTATTTTCATTTCTTCGTTCTGGTGTTGAGGCCATGCGCGGGGTTGATTTTCGCCGCTCCAGATTTTGCCGGAAACTGACGAGTGGAGTGTTTTAACACTAAGCTCCTTCTGCCTACCCTTCTACATAGGGGATACAGCTTGAAGCTTTATAATAATTAAATAATCGTATGTCTCTTACATTTTATAAAAGTTTTAACATAGTAATAATATTATGTGATCTGTTCATGACTTTAGTAGTATTAAGGTGCAGTAAGTAACATATGGCAAAGTTCCTACCCGTTGTTGTAAGCCGGACTGACAGATTGAAGCTAGATTTGCATAACGAATTAGAAAATATATCTAAGCTACGAAAAGAGCCACTTTGATAAAAAATTGTGATTCCACATATTGTCGTTCAATAAAGTTTATTATAACTCCAATCTATTTTAAATATTGAGATTTTTTCGTAATGCAATAAACTTTTTGCGTATTCATTGATTAAGGCTTCTAACGCTCCCTTACCTAAAATAGATTAGTCAGATTACACCAATCTCGCTAATAACGTGGTGTTTTTGTTGCGTTTACAGAAGCCTTCCCCTTCAGTTGCCCCTTTTCCTTAACGTTATACATAGATACTTATACAATAAATAGATTCTGTCACACCGTGTTCATTCTTAGGTAACGTTATTGAATACTATTTTTAACGCCTTTGTAAATTTCAATTATAGTTATTTTAAAATTGATTTATTTATTTCTTATGTATGTAATTGTAAGTTTTCTATAAAAAAAATTATAATAATACCAACAATTTTCTTATAGTACCTAATTAGAAATATTTATTATTAAATTTATGAATTATTGTCGTAATTCAATCTCCTAAAAAGTTAAAAGAAAAAGAAATCTATTTATATTATTCAATAAAAGTACAAACAACGGTGTAACAATAGGCCCAGATTAATGTCGGAAATCCCTTTCAAGGAGAGATCTTTTCTTTTTTACGTAAATGGTATTAAACGACTTTACCGATCGTCTTTCAGGCCTCCAAGAAAAGCCGCGAGGACGCATAATTATTCTCTTTGGAATTTGTCATTTATTGCGTATTTATGTAATTTATGACGATTGTTAATTAATATTTCAAATTAAAAATTTTCAAATAGATTTTTGCATGGACTTTTCAGACGTCTAATGAACATAAAGCTCCCACCGGCTTGTAATGCATTTCTGCTGGAAAGTGCCGGCAAGAAACTCCACAATTGCTGAAAAGCAATTGTATAACATATTTAGTACAATAATACAATAAGAGGCGACTCGTGGTGCAGAAGCTCAAAGTGTAAACGCGATTGGTTGTAGATTCGAATCCAACTTGAGAAAAATAAAATATTGAAATTTATATTTTTATTTATTCGCTCTGGTGTCGAGGCAAAACGCGGCGTTAGATCCGCCACTCAATACGCAATGCCTCCAACATTCGGCAGAAAGTGAGAAACGGAGTGTTTTAACCCTGGGTTTCCTCTGCCTACCCTGCTGTGTGCGGGATACAACATGAAGCTAATTTTATTTATTTTTTAATACAATTATAGTTATCTAGCATGAAATTCGAATGTTCTATTGACCACATTTTTATTATTTTATTATTCTTAAGGCAGAATAATAAGCTTTCCTTATTAAGGTTGTTCTAACAGTTCTAACTTAAAATTTCTATAGTGGCCAATTTAAAATACATTGTGGAGTGGGTTTATTGTACATAAGTCGTATATTTAGTAAGATCCATAAAATATTAAAAGATTAATTTATTTCTTGAAGTCGCCCTCCAAGGAGTTCGTGTTTGCACTTTTTATATATGTAGATGGCCATTGTAGCCCAGTGGCACAAGAGTGTGACATTTTTTCTACGCCCTGATAAGAAGCCAAAGGCGGCATTGAGTTCCCCTACTTTACAATCATATCTATTATAATATCCTATCATGGATAGGATATTATAATAGGTTTAATTAAAATATGACGTCTTAAGAAAAAATTACAATTTGGAGGGGATAAACATAAAACAATGATGAGCGACTAAAATTATAGATTATATGAACATTCCTAATAATAAAAAATAATAGCAACCGACACGCATTTCAATAATTATGCAAAAAACGTCATAAACAGAAGATCTTCAGATATTTTATATATCATATTTTTCATTTACCTTTAAGCGTTTTCTCGCATAACAGGTTGGGTAGATATAATCTAGTGTAAAAATATTCCATTCTCCACTTTTTGCCATTTTTTGAAGACATTGCGAATTGAGTGGCGAATAAAATTCAAACCGGAATTTAGAAATAATGTGAATAAAAAAATCCCTTGAATAGGGATCGAACACGCGCTCAAATGCTGTCCCACGACGAATAGCGTAACGATAACTTCTTCGATTTTTTACTAAAAATAAATAACTTACAACAATGTTACAGAAAAATCGTTAATTGTTTTTAAGTAAAAAATAATTAAAAAACGGTCAAATGCGAATGTCTGACGCGCATACCATACCATATTAAGTAAACTATAATCACAAGTTTGTAATTATTTTCTTTTGTAAAATTTTTAAAAAAGTCGATATTTGGATTTTTTTCTTTATTTACCTACACCGCAAGGTCTCACTTCTTAATAATTGTATGTCCAGGGAAGTTTCCAATACGGTTTTGATTACGGGGCAAATTCCATACAATTTTCATTTCATATTAATTATTTTCATACGATGTTTAATGTTGGTATCTTTTGATTCCGATGACTTACGTAGAAGTTTGATTTTTTCTGTGCTCCAAGAGACAGTAAGCCCAAATATTAAATATTAATTTTAGTTTGATATATCCACGTGATTTCGAAATAAATGCTCTTCACAGACGGACAACAAAGTTAACTTATAAGGGTTCCGTTTTTTTCCTTTTGAGGTAAGGAACCCTAAGAACAAACTAACATTTTAAAGTTATATAATATTAAGGCACTCCGTTTACCACTTTCAATTTCGAGTTGCGGAACTCAACTCTACAAGTGCGAGGAAATGATGACATAATTGATTACCCCAAGCGAAAATCAAACCCACAATATCGCGTTTACGTGCTACGACACGACAACGTCATTATCAACTAATAACCATATATAAATAGGAATTAGAATTACTTATAGTGAGATGCATCCGCTGTGCTGCTATTCTATGAGTAAACATTAAATACAATTAAACACAAGCACACACAGCGCGAGGGGTCGTATGTGTCGATGCACCGATGCGTGAGGCCCTGTGCACCGATCTCTACATAATGCGCGAGAATATACAACAGTCGTGTGAAACGCCACACTCTAATTCACCACAAACATATCTATTATAATCCTTTGATATTATTAACTTTTTTTACTATATATATAATATAGCTTTTAGGAATTAGTGCGGCAATATAAATAAGTAAATTTCATTGGAAAATGTGTTTTACTTATTATGTATAAATATTTTTTTAAGCATATAGTGTGCAGACAAAACGCGACGCTAAGTTCCACCACTCAACGAGCAATATCTCAAAAATTGGACGGTAAGGGGTGAACGGAGTGTCTTAACACTAAGTTGCCCTTGTCTATCTGCCTAAGAAGTCACTCATAGATATCATGAGTGATAAACACAAAATAAATACGAGTTAAAAAGCAACAATTTTTCTTTAGTGATGTTATCTACCCAGAATACTATAGTATAAAAATAAAGAAGATGACAATATATTATGTATCTTTTTAAATATATTCTTAGTTTTACAATAAAAATAAAATAAAATCTAAATTATTGCTTCAATGAATAACAAATCTATCTATAATATAATAAAATAGTAAAAATAAATGTCTGAACATTAAATATCTTTATAAAAAAATATTTAAGATGATAAAAACAACTCACTAATAGAATACTAATCTACGATGCTTAAAATTATTTCAATAAAAAAAAATGTATTATAAGACCTGGACAGGATCTTGACTATAACTGATTTATTGATTATACTGGCACTGGCAGTCTTGAAGTAAAATTACACTATGATCTAAATAAACTATAACAAATATCAATAACACACTATAGCAAAAGTTGGTTAACTTAAGAGACATTTTCCATTTTCATTTAAAATTAAAAATTAAAAACATCTCATAAAGAACCATTATAGTCAAGTTATAATATAAGAAATAGTTACATAACGCTTTAGCAAAACTTGTTCAGTATGGCGTACCATTTAATTTGACAAATGAAAAACACTGATATATCTTTATTTCCTCAATCTTATAACGAGGCAAAGCGCGGCGTTGAGTTCCACCAGTCAACAAGCAATGTCCGAGGAATTCTGCGGAAAGTAGTCAAAGTAAGAGTTTTAATGAGGAGCGGAGTGTCCTAACACTAAAGTCTCAGGTTTTCTCTGCCCGGTAGGCAAACTATATGCGGGAAGTAGCGTGAAGCTAAAAAAAAGAAAGAAAAACATTGAAAATAAATAACAATACTCGTAGGTATAGGCGGTTCATTACGTGAGTTCTCCATTTAGGAAAATAAGTGGTTTAAATTTGTTTTTTTTTGCCCTGTTCCGCGCCGGAAACCTCGTGGCGTTGAGTTGCAACACGCGAAGTGTCCAATTTTGGTGAAAAGCGGATAACTGCGTGTTTTGACACTAGATTCTCTTTGCCAATATGCCATAAATTTTTATAACAACTGGTGGTAAATGTGAGTAGCATGGCAAAAATCATAAAGTCCACATCAATGAAGTTGTGGGCGGCAACTAGTATTAAATGAAATCATTATACTAGCAATAATTAATTCCTCCAAGTGGGAGTCGAACTCACAACCGTAGTGTAACAGTAACATGCATGCGCCCCTGTGAAACGAGTCACGACGGCCTCAATCGTATACATATATATATTTACTAAATAACTTATTTAAATACTAACATGAAAGTTACCAGAACATGCACTGGCCATGTTGATTCGATGAAGTTTAAGATGTGGGACTCTGACAAATGACTCCCTTTGTTTAAGCAACGTTTGCTACAAAGATTCATACAGGGTGTGGTGCGTAATTTGAATTTGCTGTCATTACAAATATAATCACGTTTAGTATGTATTATATATGAGCTATCATCTTAATAATAAATAACACTTTATTGCACATAAAACTTTACAAGTTTTCATTTTATTTATCCATATATAATTTATCAGAATATGTGCGGCCTTATCACTGCAAGTGATTTCTTACAACCACTAAGATATAGTAAACTATTATTAGGACACTTATGTAGGTGCAAAAAGTATTAAGAAGTATTTATCACAAACTAAAATTAATAATACTCTTAATAAGATTTACACTGTATCCCGCATATATAGGTAGGTAGAGGGAACCTGGGAGCCTTAGTATTAGAACACTCCGTTCCCATTGAGAGACTTCCGTTCCTCACTTTTCATCAAATCGTCTTAAATTTGTAATATTCAAGATTAACTAACTACCTATAAATTAAGTATCTTAAATTCTCAATATTTATTAATATATAATACATATAATTTATAGACCTCGTATTTAAGATATTTCATTTATTAATATTAAATATTGGTAATTATTTCTAAATAAAAAGGAAAACTAATACAGATGTAATGATTTGAGTGCCGCCACTCACAATGTCTCGAAAATTAAGCAGAATATAGAGAACGAACGTTTTCGTGGACGTTTTCCTCTACCTACCCGGCTATACGAGAAAAAGTATGAAACTGCTAAAGTATATTTGAGTATATATCTTGAATAAGGTGCAAAGATATAGAAATATATACATGAAAAAATCTATAAATATAAGGTTAAATATTATATATTTTTTATATTTTATATTCATAAAATATAAAAGATTTTTCAACACTCTATATTCATTTAGGAAGATTAGCAAGGGAGCGCGAACTAGCAAAGTTTTGGGTTCGTCCCTAAGTTACATCCGCAAGGACAAGGATTCGTTGCGTCTCAATGATCTTAGACGTTCTCTTTATACAAACATATAATAAACTATATAATGATAGAGAATCATACATTTTATGAATATAAAAGTTTTATCATTTTTAATTATTATTAAGACAAAAATAGAGGCCGTTGTGACGCAGGAGCACAAACGTGTGACCGTAAACGTGACGATTGTGGGTTTGATTCCCACTCGAGGAAATGAAATATTTAATATTTTCATTTTCTCGCTTTGGTAAAGAGACAAAACACGGCGTTGAGTTTTGTTATGTGCAGGATAAAGCGCAAGCCTAAAAAGAGACAAAAAAATATTTAACTTTTTGAATCAGCAGTAACAGTAAAGTAGGTCTCCGTCATAGAGCATGCAGGCATTAAAATATCATAATGGACAGTTTAATTGGTGTAGCGGGTACATTAGTACAAATAAACTATAACTAAAAAATATTTTAGAGCAAGCATACAACGTTTTCGATGCAGGAATAACCTTAATAAAGCCTAATTGGCTACAACTGGAGTCCCGCTAAGATTTATTTTTTTATAAATTTCTAATATTTTCTTTCTTTAATAACATTAAATAAATAATATAACAAAAATCGAAAATTTTAGAGCAGCAACTGATTATTATTTTTACTAATTATAAAAAAATATATTAAATCATTAATCAATTATCCTATAATTATTGCGAGCATAAAGACATCATCGTATTAGGTAGGTTCTTTTAGCGCACGGGAAATATGTCCTTTTCTCTATTTTCCTGGAAACTGCCAAGATTTTTATACTAAAATGTGTAATTTTCATGAATAAATCTGAACAACACCTATATTTATCTAACCACGGCTCAATAAAATAGTGTAAAGATATATAATATAGAATACTTACATGTGTATACGTGTAGTATTTTGTTTTATATTTTTTTCAATCAAATATTTTTAAAAATAATATCAAGAGGAGTTAAAATCTTAAGGAATGTCTTCATTCTATTTGTTTTGTAGGTAAATTTCCCAATATTGTCATCTTAAAATAATAATAAGAATATATTTTATTATTATTATCCGTTAAGTATGATAAATTAATGAATATGATAAATTCAAGTTATTGTTTAGAAATTTATGATACTTGATTATATTTATTTGATTTATATACATATAAGAATTTAAATAAATAAAAATTATAATTTATACACTATATATTTTTTTAAAAATACTAATGATGAATACCTATGCTGTTTTTATTTTTGAGAACTTTTTTTAGATTAGAACTGTTTTTTTTATCTTTGACCTACTTAAAGGTGAAATTTCAGTATTAGGTAAGTATTGATTAACTATGTTTTATCATTAATTAAGCTTCAATTTAATAGCTCTAAGTATTCGTCTCTACAATAATTTCAGGTATCATGTGCCGTGATTCTATTATTATTTTATAGATCTCTATTGCTCTTGAAAAACAAACAAGATACCTACTTAAATACAATTAAAGAAATAATGACAATAAAATTTGATATTTATCAGAATCTACTACTAAAAAAAGTCCATGGCGGTGGATGATATGATACGATTTTATTTAGTAATAATTGTTTTGCAATATAAATTATAAACTTACCTGTGCCCATTCTACGGAAAGCCGTTGTCGGCACCCGTTGTTTTTCCCAAAACGCCGACAGCTCGACGGTTATATTACTTGAATCTGTTCAATATTAACACCACTACTCAATATTTACACATGTCTATTAAAAGTATTTTTTTATATATATTCCAAATTAGACTCTTTTATTATTTTTTTTATAAATAAATAATTTTAACATAAAAACCAAAACACTCCACGTACTAACGATTATTAGATATTTTTTATTATCAGATTGAAAACCATAAAAACTGACCAAGTGCGAAAAATTTGGATGACTTTCTTTATGACTTCGCCACTCAGCCGCGGCTTTCGACAGACTGGTCTGATAATTGTGATCTTTGAAGCCGCCACGGAGATCGCGAGTCACATCATCCCCTGATTACATCGCGTTCCACCCCCGACAGGGATGGGAAATTACCAGGGGGCGAGGTGCGAACGGAATAGATGCGATCTCATCTTGTGTCTCGGTCCATAGGCTACATTGTCACGGTATCAGTGGCGCAGAATCTGTGTTGCGTGTACTAGGTACCTAATGTAAAGAAAAATGATCTTTTTTTAATTTTTATTTTATTTCAATACAATAAAATTGATTAAAGATAGAGTATAAATAATACGCTAGTAAGTTGACATTGTATATTTATAAAAAAACATAAGTTGAATATAAGAAAATTAAAGTTTTCATTGAAAGCTTTCTTACTTTCTAGTTTTTATTAAGTTATTATTTAATAAAATATTAAGTAATATGACATGAAGAAAAACAATGAAATATTTAAAACAATCACAAATTCTCTTGTTGATTGTCTTTTATACTTCTTAAATTTTCCATTTTTATCATATTATTTAAATTTAAATATAAAAAAAATAAATTTCCTCCAATATCAGCGAGGACAGTAAACATTAAAATGTCAAGTAAGATCCGGGGTGAACAGGGGGCTTTAATTGGCTGGGCGGTGTCGGCGACCAATCCACGGCCACCTTTTATATAGGGGGCGGCGCGTACGGCTTTTGAATCGAAATCGAGCTACGAAGCGAAAATGCCACGTGCGACGTAGACTTACGGCTTATTACACAAGCTGTCGGAGCCGCAAGATCGTTCGGAAAATATATCCGACTGACACCCGCCTGACCGATATGTCGGATGAGTGACCTTGTTTACATTACCAACGATAGCTGCTTAATTGATTTATACTAAGATATTGTTCAGGACTCACTTAGGTGTGTTATCGCTTGTTCGACACCACACTTGCGTTAGTTAACTTTGCGGTTTTTTTCCCATCGTCGTATAATATGATGGTTGTGAGTTTAATTTTTAGCTAAAAAAATATATTTTGAAAATATTATGTTTAATTCCTCGCACTGGTAGCCGTGGCATAAAGTTTTGCCACTCAATATTTATTTTATGCAAGGCAGGAGATGCGTAAAAATAAAAATGTCACTTATAAAATATTCATTTTTTGTGGAATGCTCGGTTAAAAGGAAATGCTTGGACTAAAAAACATCTAGCCTAAGTAATAAAACACCTTATATTTTTACCTAATAAGTATTTATTTCTAAATATATTGTACTTATCTAAGTATAATATAAGTACAAAACGGTCTATCAAGAAAATTACTCAGTAACTTTATTATACTTTATTTGATGTTAAATTATATCACATCCTACTGCAATGTCTTCAACATTAGAAACTTTTACATAAAGCAATGTGATATTTTTTTAAATATATTTAGAATAACAGGCAGATACATATACATACATAGATACTCGCACGATTTGTAAATCAAATCAAAAATCAAATCAATCAAAAACAACATTGAATCTTGCATAAATAATGTCTTAAGAAGAACAAATAATTTTACGGAAAAAAATATTAGATATTATTATATATCTTTTTAAATTTATTTCAATATCTTGTAAGTTCAAATTTTTTTTTATTTTGTCTTCATACAAATTATTATTTTATAGCCAATTTAGCAAAACAGTTAGGGAAGGTGGGCATGAAAGAGCTAGTTTAGACTGTATGTAGGAGAACGGAGTATTTAACACTAATTTTACAGGTTTTTTTAAACATTTTTTAAAGTGTTATTCCACACTTAGGAAAGAAAAATACTTATTTAAAAAACGTATAAAAATTTGAACGTAGCGGGACTCGAACCCGCGCCTCCTGGAAACCGACCAGGCGCTCTGACCACTAAGCCATACGTTCTCATCAAGCTACGTCGAAAGTTTTATACGCTTGTTACAACTTATTATGTTGTTAGTATTTCTGTAGGGAGATTTTTACAAATTTCCGCCACCCAAAGATAATTACTAACAATTATCGTTTGGCAAGAGAGAATACTATTTTTTAAATATTTTTAAACATTTTTTAAAGTGTTATTCCACACTTAGGAAAGAAAAATACTTACTTATTTAGAAAACGTATAAAAATTTGAACGTAGCGGGACTCGAACCCGCGCCTCCTGGAAACCGACCAGGCGCTCTGACCACTAAGCCATACGTTCTCTTGTTACAACTTATTATATACTAACAACATAATAAAAAATATTACCAAAAATATTATATGCTAAAAAAAGTTATACAAGATAATCATTATAATTTTCCGAATAGTAAGTAATCAGAAAGGAAGTAAAATAAAACCTTTATCGTCAACATTTTGTGCCAAAATAATTTTACACTCCTTTAATTCCAGAAGATCCATAATTTCAATTATTTAGAAGTTTAAATTTATATCATTCCTCGTTGCTTTTACTGTAGACATATATTAGAATTGACCTGCGTTTTTGCAACTGATCTAGATTTTAACGTTTAATTTTTGTTCTTAATTAGTGATAGTATCTCACTATTTGAATGATATATAATGAAGTGATACATTCATATTGCTGTTACTACCATCATCGGCTACATCCGAACTTAGAACTATATAACATTTTTGTTCTCATCTTCTTTATTGTATTTCTCCTAATTTTGTACTTCTCTTCTCTTTTATATTTTCTATTCGTTTTAGAGACATTGCAGACTCTTGCTAAGTGGAAGCCAATGTCACACTTATGTAACAAAACGAAATGAATATTCACGTCTTTAATATATCTTAAATATACCCGAGTTCGTTCAATTTTGAAACATAATATTCAAATCCCAGTCCGAACACATATTTTAAACAGCTTCACGCTGTGCACACAGCAGGGTAGGCAGAGGGAACTTAGTGTTAAGGCACTTCGTTCCCATTTTCTGCCGAATTCTGGAGGCATTGCCTGATGAGTGGCAGAACTCAACGCCGCTCTTAACCTCGACACCAGAGCGAAGAAATGGAAATATAAATTTAAGTAAATATTTCATCTCCTCGAGTGGGGATCGAACCCACAACCAGTCGGTTTTACAGTCACACCTCGCGTCGCTGCGCCACAACTGGCCTCAACACATATTTTAATATAATTCAAATTGAATTAACCAACGCACGCGCCAATCACAACCACCAATCATGAGAACTTCTCACGATTTACACCTAAACCTCGTTTTATTTAATGAAAATAATTTAAAAAAATAACACTTAAAAAAGTTTAAATCTGTTCCTAGTTATTCTTATGATTGTTCATTTTGAAAAAATAACATATGTAGAGCAAGTATGGGGTGGACTCTCACAGACAGGGAGCGGGGCACGGCCGCGATAAGCACTTGAACACTCTTCAAATAATGTGCGCGTGACCGAGCTGACGTCGGCCCCGAGTCCGCTTAATCTCTATTTGTCGCCAGAATAGAACAACTTCTGATGAGTGTTTAATAAGTTCTCCAATGTTTTGTTTATCGTTTTTCGATTGTCATCATTTTATTTTGCTTATAACCGTTTTTTTTTATATTATTATGTATGTTAATTTTAAATTAGCTCATTATTCACGATTCGTGGTGGTTGTAATGGATGAAAAATTTTAAAAATATAAAGGAAGGCTGGAAAGAATGTAAAAATTATGAAAATTATAGCAATTATAGCGAGAAAAAACTACAGCTTAAGTAAAATTTGTTATTTAATATTGTCAATTAGATTTATTCTAGTATTGGACGCTAAAAACGAATAAATCATACAAATCGGCTCATTAGTAATCCTTTCACTAAAGCGTTTCACTGAGAGTACGACTCTACAAGCAATGTATTCCTTTTCATACAACGATATGCTTATCTAACATGGAGGCTACGACATCGTTAGTAATATTGTTTTGATTCAAGAAAACAAATTATATTATTGGATATTCCATTGTAAATATTATTATTAATAATGTCTTTTTGAATATACGATAGATCTAAAAATAACAATGAAAATTTTAGTGAAATACATTTTTTATTTGCTGGTAAGCGTTCTTAGATTAAATATTATTTATTTCAAATCAAAAAAATCAAACCAGCTTCACGCTATATCCCGCACACAGCAGGATAGGCAGAGGGAACCTAGTGTTAAGACACTCCGTTCCCCACTTTCCGCCGAATTCTGGAGGCATTGCGTGTTGAGTGGCAGAACTCAGCGCAGTGTTTTGTCTCGACACTAGAGCGAAGAAATGAAAATATAAATGTAAATAAATATTTCACTTCCTCGAGTGGGGATCGAGCTCACAGCCACACGATTTTACAGTCACACTTTGTGCCCTTACGCCACGACTGGCCTCATAATAGAAGTTTAAAAATATTATAACCAGTTATCATTTTATGTTCCAAAGAATCTCAATTTTGCAATTAATAATTTGCTTAAGTATTAACTATTCCAGCTTGTATGGCTAGTAATTTTTTTTTAAATCGACGTCGCACAGCATTGGGTCCTGTCAGACATGGCTTTCGAGGAGAAAACCTTGCAATATTGTTATTTACACGTATTGATGAAAGGGAAAAGAGAATGGCTTAATCTTTTTTCTGTGTTGTTGTGTTACATTCTGTAACAACTATACGAGAAATAAGTAAAAATAACAAACATAAACATATACCCTATCCAAACATTTCCTATAAGTGTGTGGGCTTTTACCGGTGTGATGGTACGCACCTGCACTGTGACAAATGAGAGCTGCGGGAAAAATCGCGCACTTGCCGTATTTGGCTGAATTAATTCGTCTCGCGGTGTCTCTTAGAGCGTCATTCTTTAAAATAGAACTAGAAAGTGGTAGAAGCGTGTGTTATATATTTTTAAACAAATGTAATACGGTAAAAAGATTTCCACCTTTTTGAAATCTAACGTTAACTTTTTTACTCAGTCGTTTAACTCAGAAAGGTTACTTTACTGAAATTATGCAAAGCTCTTTTTGCATAAACGCATACACATTGTATTTATGGAAAACAATTAATTACTGTAAAAATTTTAAAATATTTTTTAATATAGAATTTTTTTGTTCATCTATTCCGATCTTGTATTATGTATACTGCCTTACTTATTTTTCAGAATGTTCAGATTGACACATCTCAACTGAGTGACGATAAACACAATCATGTTTATAATGTTATTTGTATGCTGTCCTGTCTAAACGTTACTACGCCGTAGCACTCGTAGCAGGCACTTAGCTGGTAGCCCGCGGCACTCTGATTTATGTCCCAGCGACATTCAGCCGTGACAATTTATTTCAATTAACGCGACTGTGAGTACGCCTCCAGCGTTCCATTATGCATCTACTAAGATTTATTGTAATATTTTTCAAAAATTGCCACATTCCAATGTATAATTTGTGTTTTGTTAACATGCATAGTTATACAGAAAATTAGTAAAATATTAAATTTTGTGTTTTCTACTTGTAATTTTGAAAATATAAGCAAGCAAAAACCAAAAAAGTTCAGTATATTTTCAGGTATAGTAGGTACAACACAACAAGTATTTTAAGTGGAAGAGTTAATGAGGCGTGGGTTGTACTAGCTACGTTAAATTTTTTTATCGCTTACCAAAAAGTTATAAAACAAATATTTACTTATTTAGATAATTAAAGACGCAACATATAAAACAATTAAATTGACGAGAGAGAGAGAGAGAGAGAGACATAGAGTATGTTCAAATAATGGCTATATATAGGATAGATTGAATAATGGCTATATATAGAATTGAACGCTAAACGGTTTACTCAACGGATCCCGATTATTCCAGAGCATTCATTTGTTCGTTAAAAGCGTGACTATTCTCAAATCCGTTGACGCTCAGCAAACAAAGAGCGGTGGCTCGCGAAAAAGTCCTTTTAAAAATGTTGCGGCACGTACGGAAGAAAGACTCCATTACTGTAAAGTGGGCGCGTGTTGATATAAGAACTAAATCAATGCCATAACAAATACTTTTCTGAAATAATATTATTAGCTTTTACTTTCAAATATATTTTTTTTGTATTAGAAGATATTTCTTTGATAATTAATTATAAGTATTTTGTTTGTAAAAAAAATTGTATTGTCTTTCTCATTATTTGATTTAAATAAATATTTTCATTAAATGTTTACCACAGTAAAATAGAAAAAGTTATAGAAAAAATTTTAAGGTTTCGTACAAAATAAAATTCTACTATTCGAGTTCTTCTATTATCAAGCGCCACCTATTTAAGTGAGCCCTAAACAGCTATAACGGCTATTTTCTGATCTTAAACTCAAGCTGGACTATTATTAGTCCCTCATCAGATGTTCCAGAATTTTTATATATTATTGGAAAAGGAATATTATGCTGAACAACTTTTGCTAAGGCGGCAGTATGCTTTGCTTTGCTTTAATGCTTTTATGTTTTTATATTTTTCTCTTCATATTTTTTGACACATTTTGGTGGTTTTATTTTTTACATTATAGATGAGTACAATAACTGTGGAAACATTTATATAGCGAAAAGTAAGGTGACAATATCAATTAAAGTGTAAAAGATAATATACAAATATGTTTTTTTACATTTTTTTTAAGTGTAATTCCACACTTAGGAAAGAAAAATACTTATTTAGAACACGTACAAGAATTTGAACGTAGCGGGACACGAACCCGCGCCTCCTGGAAACCGACCAGACGCTCTGACCACTAAGCCATACGTTCAAATAGGTTTGTTTAAAACAATAATTAAAACAAAATAATATTTATAAACTTTAAATGACAAATATAATAATATAAAGATTATAATTTATAAAAAGAAATACATTTGAACATAATAATTAATTGTTTATTTATTTAACCAAATTATATTATTTCTCGGGAACGTTAGCCAGTGCCTCAATGAGATCGACATAAACACCAATACCCTTAACAAAAACGTCTAACGATATATATTCATCGTTGTCGTGTATTTTATTAACCATATTTGTTCTTGTCGAAAATCCTATTGCAGGTATGCCTTTTTCTCTCACGAAGACCATGTCAGATACAGCTGGGCATACGATTGGTTTTAGAGTAATATTTCTAAAACAAAGTAGAATTATTTTTAAATCAAGAATTTTGTGAACTCATTTTTATATATATATATATATATTTTTGACATGTACAAGGTGTTTTTTAATCTTCACGGTGTATCCCGCACATAGAAAAGTAGGCAGAGGGAACTTGGGAATCTAGTGTAAAGACACTTCTGTTTCCCACTTTCCGCCAAGCTCCGGAAGGCCTTGCCTCTTTACCAGAGCGAAGAAATGAAAATATCAAATATTACTTTTCCTCGCGTAAGAATCGAACCTACAACCTGTCGCGTTTACAGTTGCACGCTTGTGTCTCTGCGCCATAACTGGCTCCAATTATAAATGATGTGAACGACACAAATTATGTTGAAATCAATTTTTTGGCATAATCTGTGTTAAAACTATGTAAATATTAGGGATAAATTTCGTATTGTTATACAGATCTACTTATTAACAAAATATATTTTTATAAACATAATGTATTATATGTACTTAAGATATATTAAGTACCTACTTATTTTTTATATATCTATATCTACATATTATATAAACTTATTACTTACAAATTTTTTAAAGTGTCAACCATCGTCACCCAGTAAGGATTCGAATCGTCTACTGCCGTCGCTGTAGAATGTTCTATTCGTCTTATAAATTCAACTGTAGCGTTGGAACCTAGTTTACTCAACCAATTATTTAACTGAAACAAAAAATATATATAGTACCACTATTCCAATTTTTACAATTTCTATATACATAAAAAGAAAGGACATGGGGACACTACAATTTACATTATCAGGATTTAGGATTTTTGGTTTACCTAAACTATTTTGGCTATATTAGGCATATAAAAAAAATAATATGAATATTATGTAATAACTTCGTTTCACACTTTCCGCCAATTTTTTTCGTGATTTTGCACCGACGACCTCTACAAAATAGATAATATGAATATGATATAATAACAAAACTAATGTACTACGTCGAATATGAATTACTAAAAAGTAATCCAAAAAATCCTAACTAAAGCTACGTATTGCTTATTATTATAGTATAAATAAGAAGGTATATTCATTGAAAATATATCCTATAGTGACCTAGAATTCAAGACTAGCGAGTAGGTTCTCATTTTCTAAGTCACTGTCAAAGGAGGAAATAAAAAAAAACTAATAGGAATAGTTACATAATTTGATATGATAAAAGGTTATTTGGCATCTGTACCAATTTCCTTCAATATTTCTTATAGGTAATAAACAGGAAGTTCAATAATACTTACCATACATTGAAACTCGGTTGTGTTCACGGAAACAGCCAACCTCATATCAATGACTACTGAAAAGAGCGTAGGTATCACATTAGGGGCGAGTCCACCCTAAAATATTATTACAAAATTACTAATATATATTTGAAATTTGCATCAGGTAGAGGTAAAATATTAGAGATGCGCCGAATATTCGTTTGGTATTCGGTATTCGGTGTATTCGGCACCGTTTTTAATATTCGTATTCGGCCGCATTATTCGGTTATGGTGTCGCATTCGGTTCGATTATTTTAATTTAATTGGCTGCGCGACACAGTAGAAATGAAAGACAATACGGCTTATGTAAGATTTAAATTATTATTATTATAAGTTAAATGAGTAAAGTTAATAGAATATATACCTCAATTCAACATATTTATTCTTAACCTATATTTAATACAATCAACATTTCTTTAAATCTTAAATCAGCAGTTAGTTTTAAAATTTAAAATAATATTTGTAAACCACAAATCAACATATGTATTTCTTAAAATGTAGTCAATATTTATTTTAAGCCTTAAATCAAAAATTTAAATTTATAGTCGCAGATTGACAATAATAGACACTATAACATACATATAAAGAGATAGAGGTACACTACAGAAATTTAATATATCATAATAGTTACTTGTTGTACTTAAAGATGCTTAAATGTAGGACATGACTACCATTCTTATCGGTACTATACCAACTATTCTTCATGATTGCTTTAATCTTTCAGAAGTTAGTGCGTGGTGGGTCCCGGGCGAATGCTCATAGCGCCACAGAAACAAGTGTGAGTCGAGTAATGAAGATAGTTTTTGGAGCTTTGTGGATAAAATTGTCCAGGAGGGTGCTAGAAGCGCCCATGGTGTTTTGGGACTAAAATGGAAATTTGTTGATTGAATATAAAAATAAAGGAGTATATTCATGAAA
Source organism: Heliconius erato x Heliconius himera (assembly GCA_013421005.1). Taxonomy (NCBI): domain Eukaryota; kingdom Metazoa; phylum Arthropoda; class Insecta; order Lepidoptera; family Nymphalidae; genus Heliconius; species Heliconius erato x Heliconius himera. Next base: position 33,869 of record JAATLQ010037930.1, on the reverse strand, counting down.
ATTCCTACGCTTCAACTTGGCGTAATTTAAGGGAAGAAATTAAAGAAAAAGACGGGGCAAATTGGCCGTCGGTGCGTAAATTACGCCGTGACAACGTTCCACATGACGCGTGTTTCTAAGGCTAATGTTCGCGATTGTGGTTTTGAAGACATCAACCACTCACCCTAAGGTTCAGAGTTGGCACCTATTGATTATAGTTGCTCCGAAATTTAAATATTATTTTACCACGGAGTGCCACGTATCTAGATAGAGGATGGTATTTATGTTTGTTACGTACTATGCGGTTAGAAAATTCGGCGCCAGGTAACAGGTGAAACAGTTCCCCAGAACACTTCCTATGAGGAATGAGATAAAGAACACACAGCGAGTCTCTACGCAGAGAAAAAGTGTCAAGCCCTTCGCAGATCATTGGGTCCCCAACGATTCAAAACGGCTCTGCGTTGTATGCGATCAAATGGGTCGAACTGACTCAGGGTGCACCAGCGGAGAGATGAGAACGGACATGCATATTTAAAAAAAACACTGGCTACATTAGACTTATGCCTTGCCTACCAATCAAAAGGGCTCTGGGTTCTAGGTAGAAGATCTTCACCTGCATAACTATCTAATTATATAGCGATTGGGCTTCTAGGATCTTCTTCAATGGCAGGATTTGTCAAGGCAAGTTCTTCACAACAGTACGCCACACAATATTCCTCTAAAATATTTAATATTTTGTAGAGGTCTTTCCCTGTTTGTTATAGTTCCAGTTCGCAATTTTCAGGACCAAGAAATCTCATTCTAAATTGGGGGTCCAACAATGTTAATAGGCAATTTCTAGTACATTTGGGCAATTTTTGAAAATTCATGTTTTCGGGTGGCGGTGAGGTAGCGCCCGCTCTTTATCTATCCAGCGACGACAGGTAGCATGTTAAAACCTGTTTACGCGGCAAAATAATCAAGAAATGGTTAATATTCGAATAATTTGGCCGAATATCGGGTTCGATAAAGATTAAACCGAATAATATTCAGTATTCGGTTATTCGGTTTAAACACTTTTCAGCGCTTCTCTATAAAATATAAAAGATGTATTTCATAAATTAATGTTTCAAAATATATATATAAAGATTTGAAATTACGTACATCAATCATATTTACGTTTGTTGTGGTATATGCTCCAAAATCTTCAAAAGTCACTGATTTCTGGATTTTCATTTGTTCACGTCTAAAATCTGATGCCAAGTCTAATAATATTCGTACCTAACAACAATATCTCATATTATTACTGTATATTTTTTAATTCCGCACATAGCAGGGTACGCAGAGTCTGGTAGTCTATGGTGTTGAGACTCTCCGTTCTCATTAAGACACTTCCCAATTCCCACTTTCCGCCGAGTTCCGGAGGCGTGGCGTTTTGAGTGGCGGAATTCATCAATAATAAGTTTTTATTTACACCTTTTGGCTATAGTTAGCGTTGTGGGTTCGATCCTGCCTTCGAGGAAATGAATTACTTTCATTTCCTCTCTCTGGTAAGAAAACAAATGTGTGGCGTTGATTTCCGCCAATTAACACGTAACGTCTCATACTAGTTTCCCTCTACGGCATTTAAGCAGAGAGTCAAAAAAATCATATTAGTTTATTTTAAGGTCTTTTATTCTTACGAAACAAAATATAATAATGAGCCTATGAAGACTGAACGTTGAGTCAATAAAATAAAGATTAAATGGATATATAACATTACCTTCTCTGCTGCAAATTCATCTGACGTTGACGATCCATGACCACCTTTACCTCGGATATTAAATTGAACTTCTAAAAAGTTTATGATTAAATTATGTCACGATAATAGTTAACATATTAATTACATATATTATGTAAGCATAATAATTAATTAACAGGCGCGTAAGAAGTTTTTCTACTGATTATGTTATTATAATGGTTTTAAATGCGCTAAAATGTTGTTTAAATATAATAAAATAAGGAAAATGGATATTTAGTTTTTACCTTATGAATATATGAGGCTAATTTTTAATTTTTTTATGAATATATTAAATAAATAATTTCCGGTCTCACTACAATAAAAAAAGGCCTTATGCACAGTCAACACTACATAGTTAATATTTTCGCCTTAAATAGATATTCATATACTCGTAAACATAATGACTGATATTTTTTTTTAATTTATTCTAATATACATACAGTACAATTTGAGATGAATTTCTGAAATATGGCAACACCTGTTATAAAACTGTCACTTACGCCATGGCCTCTTGTCCCAGTATGTAGCATACATTATATCACTCGACGATGTAAAACCTTCATCCAAAGCGAATCCCACATTTAATGCTTTGAATTCATTAGTCTCTACAAACGGGACCATACCCTTTTTACTACCTGTTTCTTCATCTGTAATGAAATTAATTGAAATTATATCACGAAATATTAGATTTTAACGTTTAGATACAAATAATATAAAATCCAATATACTAGTTCACTTGTGATGGTTTAAGAAAATAATAATTAAAAGTTTTATAATAGAAATTAAGTTTCAATAAAACTACTCTTTAAATCTCTTTTATTTTTTTAAATCGTCTTTAGGTATAATAAATTATACACTGTACACTACACAGTGTGTCTAATTGTTATTATGTTAAACAATTTTTCAGCTTCACGCTTTATCATAGCTTTAACTCTCGCATGCCAGAGCTGGCAGAGAGAACTTAGTCTCAAGAAACTATTCTTTACTACAAGCTAATACTACAACAACCTTATTACAAAATCGATTTACTTAGCATGTTTGATTTACTTGGCACCGACTTGAAAATTATAAAATCTTTTTTTAATTATTTTTGTATAACAAAATCAAAGTACGTTTTACTTTATGTAAAATTATTTTTTACTTTTTAGTTCGTTGTTGGATGTCGGTTTTTTTTTGTTAAAAATTAGTTTATCTTTATTTAAGATATTTATAACATAATACAAAAAAGAGGAGTCGTGGCGTAGCGGCACAAGCCACACAATGCAAGCCACGCAATGCCTCCAGAATTCGGCTGGAAAGGGGAGCAGTTTCTTAACACTAGGCTTTCTCTTCCCACCCTGCTACATGCAGTATAGAGTGAAGATAAAAAAAAAAGAAACGAAATCAAATTATTTGACTTAATACTAAAATCTATCGCCGTTATTTAAATAGTTATCTTTTGTTGAATACATTTGTGTTGGCCTGTCGGTGTCAAGGCAAAGCGCGGCGCTGAATTTCGCTACTCAATACGTAATGCCATTGGAACGGAGAGTCTTAACACTAAGTGTTATGCTGTTTTTTTTAAATATGCTCTTTATGAGGCGGGCCAACAGTGGGGGTGTTATAAATTACGTGGGTACCTACATAAAAAAATAATAATAACCTAAATACAACTATTTACCGGGCATAACAGTAAAATGAATCGTCCTTTCCAACGTAACGTTATTCATTACCAATCTTCGGATGGCTTCAATATATTGAATGGCTACACTCTTAGTGTCTTGTGTTCCACGACCAAACATATTTCCGGTACTATCAATATGTCCCATGAAAGGAGGATACGTCCATTGGTCCTAGAGTAAAAGATAAAAAATATATATTTGTAGGGTTCCGTAGCCAAATGGCGAAAAACGAACATTATATTATACTAAATTTGTCATGTCTGTCTGTCTGTCGGTCGTATGTCACAGCCAATTTATTCCTAAACTTTTAGGACTACACAATTGAAATTTAGTAGCTAGATCTATTCTATTAACCGCCTTACGAATTAAAAGAGTAATGTTATTAGAGGGAGGCATGAAACTGAAATTAAAAAAAAAACATAAAAACTATAGATACTTGTAGGATGTCCATAGATAGGTTTTTAAAAATGGCATTGAGATTTCTAAAACCATTTTTTTAAGTCAATCGCACAAAAGATAGCCACTTTCAAAAAAAAATTTTAAATGTGACCATTCCCCTAACTTTTAAACTACCAGAGTGAAAAATCTAAAAACAAATATAAGTATATTTATATTTTTATAACATATATACATTTTTTTCAATAAACAGTTTCAACGAACATTGTTTTGAAAAAATACGTCAGTACGTTAAATAGTCAGCAGTTTTTAAAATATTATTTTAGCACTTTTTCGGAAACAGCAAATTATAACTTTGCTATTTATACAAATACCATAAAACACTATAAAAACAAAATTATTTTTGCTGGCGAAAAAATGATATTTTAGCAAGTTACAACACAAATATTCAGTCAAATATTATTTACTACTTTCAATATATTATGTCCCTGATCTATTATTTATCTTTTACGGAACCCCTCATGTGCAAGTCCGACTAGCACTTGTCTTAATTTTCTTATTATCTTCCTTATTCTAGATGTTGCAATAAATATCCTTGTCTTGCAACAAAGAAAATGATAATATTTAATCACAATAATAAATACTTTAAATATGCTTTATAGTGCGATAGGAAATGCAGTGACTTTTGACATGACCACTATACATCCACTGCAATTAACTTGTAATAAATATTACAAAGTATTGTGGGGATATAATTATTGTTATTAATAATTAACATTGATAGTATTTGCGTATACTCCTTTGTATGTTATATACACCAATAAAGTATTTTCTTTAACTTGGCCGAATAAGTAATTATGTTTTTAAATTAAGATTTGAGGCCAGTCGATCTCCACTCGAGGAAATGAAATATTTATTTAAATTTATAATTTCTTTTCTTCACTCTGCCCTTCCAACCTTCGATCTCCAAAATTCGGCGGAAAGTAGGGAACGGAGTGTCTTAACACAAGATTCCCTCTGCCTACCCAGATGTGTGCAAGATACAGTGTGAAACTGATTTTTTTTTTATTTTTTAAAGAAAAATATAATAGTTACGTAATATATATCTACTGAAACTTACATTTTCAACAGGGACGACGTCGCAATGGGTGTTGAGCATGATGCTTGGAAGGTTTGGCTTTGAGCCCGTCAGCGTAAGCACACATATTGGTAGTCCAGAGGGCTCATAAATAGAAAATGATAAATTTAATATTTCCGCTTGACGTCTCCAAAAATCCACAATTAAATCTATAGTGCACAAAACATAACTTAAATACTAAAGTAACCAATACACAAATGAAATATATAGATAATTTTCAGAATAAATTAAATTAAATTATAATTTTTAAAATGAGCATAAAGCAGAAATAAGTTTAAGTTACTCCTACTACTTTATCTCCGTTTTCAGCCCGAATCCGAAAAGTACCAGTCGGGCGTATGTCGTACCAGAACGGGCAAAGAGATTTGATATTTTTCATTCTTTTATCGATAACCTACATACAAAATAATGAGACAGTAAAACTGTAAAGTTTAAGTAAAAATACAATTACATATTACACCTATTGTAGCTTTAAGTTCATCGATACTTTTTTCAGCTTTATATAATTATAATATAATTTTATATAATGTATAATTTTAAAGAAATTGACAAAAATAAGATTTTTTATACATGTTAAATATTTTGTACTACGAATACCGTCCATCCTATCAGTATCGCCGGTGAAGCCAAGCTGACTTTCATTCAGGATAATCTCTTAAGTTATTAATATTAATGAAACAAGACAAACAAAGGCCAAGAACAAGGATAAGGACTCATAATATTTGTGTTACGAACGGTTTATGCATCTGAATGGATTCACTTGCAAAAATGTATTAAAATAGGTGCTTTTGGTACCAAAAGTAATGTGTTCTATTAGTTGAATTTTGAAATTGTTTAATGATTTTAATTTGTAACAATATAGAATTGTGTCAACATAAGGTAACACTGAGGTCATTCGTAGCCCAGTGGCACAAGCTGTGTGACTGTAAACGCGACAGGTTGTGAGTTTAATCCCCACTCAAAGAAATTATTTTTTTAATATTTTCATTTCTTCGGTTTGCTGTTGAGGCAAAAGCAGCGTTGAGTTCCGCGACTCAATAAGCTGTACGTTCAAAATTCGGCGAAAAATGGGGTATAGAGTGTCTTAAAGAAAACAAAGTGTAAGATACTAGGTTTCCAGGTTCCCCCTGCCTACCCTGCTATGTGAGGGATACAGCATGAAGCTAAAAAAAAGACTATGTAACGATTTCATGTTGTCTTAGATTCAAAATGACTGCCTTTTGTGCATAAATTGTATCATTATATGTTTTTTTTTATTCTATCTTTTCTTTTCATTTTATATTTTAATAATAATATACAATAAAGTGTAAACAAATAAATAATAAATGGGACAACACATTGCAGCAGAGCAGGAGCTTGGCAACAATATCACCTTTTCGCATCCTTAGCTTACATCTAAGTACTTACAAATGCGATATTTTATGCATATTTCTAGCTACGAGTATATTTGGCGGAAAAAAATACCTTGAATTTTTTAGACAAACAGACAGATTAGGGGCCGTTCAAGTATTACCTACGTAAGCAGTTTTTTTGCAATTATTGACGTGAGTACCGTCTCGCTCTGTTGATGACCCCCAGTTTCTTCGAGGCCAACTTGATCACTCGAAACATTAAGGCGGCTGTAAGGGGAGTGTTTTGAAAGGCTGGCGATACGATAAATTGAACATTTTTTTTGTTAACGCGCAAATTTGTGTTTTCAGGAGGTAAAATTGAACTACGTTCCTTTTACCTCGTGAGGAGACATCCTGGCGGAATGCCTCAACAGAAGACATAAGTTTATTTCGGCACTGTTCCGCGTTTTCCCGAGAAAGACTTGCGCGGCTGGAGTAAACAGCGTCCACTGTGCTATCATCTGCATAGCAATAAATGCTAGAATCCTCTAACATGTCATTGATATGCAAAAGAAACCGCGTAGGGGACAGCACGCAGCCTTGGGGAACACCAGGGTTCACGGGCATATGTATTATTATTATTTTATTTTTATTTTTTAAGTGTCTCTCTATTCATTTCAGTTAAAAATACTAAATGTACAGACTAAATATTTTTACTTATATAAGATAGGATAACTTACCCAAATTTTTCGAATTCTGTGTGTCTATTTGAATGTATTCCTGAAGTAATTTAACTGCTGGATCATCTTTATATTTTATATTTGTAATGAAAGAACATAAAGCAATTGAGGTGAATGCTAAGAGATTTAATATAACTATACGAATCATCTTAATCACTTATTAATAATATAATAACTTTCAAAATGTACGTATAAAAACGTCCACGCAGTATGAGATTCGATAACAGTTTAAAATTAAAACATTTACACCATCTAATGTTAACAGCAATACTGGAGTTCCGTTGTGAGATACGGCAGATCGACAAACCGTGTCAAGTGTTCATAATTATATATGTATGTAGGTACATTGTAAACTTGTATTGTGATAAGACGGATAAAACATTAATTTGTTGTGTAAAATTATTAATAATAAACTTCGTGATCGATGTATGTATTAGCAACGAGAAGAAAATATAACAATAATAAAAATAAACTATAAAAAATCGATTAGGTGCGAGTCTGACCCGTTTTTAATTTTTTTTTCATTTGTTATTGATTTCTTTCTAAGAAATATCTATAAATTTACACTTTTCTTATTTTTCCTTTTTTAGTATTGTAGATTCTAACTTTGTGCCAAATTTAAAATTACACAGAGTGTTTTTGTAAGCACCACTTTAAATGAAACCACATTTTTAACTACTCTATAAAAACCTAAGACCTACAATAAAAAAATCTCAAAAATTAAAAAGGCGTTTCAAACAAAATAAATAATAAAATTCTCGTTATGAAATAAAACGCCATTTGCCAAGAACGACGCACGCAGACATTAACCTATCAAAGGGAAACCGCCGCTTACAAATCATTCCAAAATCGAGTCGTAGGTATCGGAGGCAAAGTTCAAAGTATCTTTGGTAGTACTTTTGTAGTAGAATGTGTTTACGTTATTGGTGCATATGCGTAACTGCGTCAAACGAAATTCAGATATGCATAAACATCCTGAAATAAAAAAAATAATACTACGTCTAAACTGTTGAGGTATCTTGATTTATTTCTTTAAGTATGGGTTTAAAATATTTTACCCTATATGCTGATCCCGTAAAAGTAACGCTGACGCTTCCATCCTGTATACCCTACAGGTTTTGATTACCCGGTCAATTTGAAAGAAAATGCAGCAAACCCGATGCATAAATAGTATCTTTTTATTGCGTTGATTTTGAAGATTGAGTATTTCTGTGATTTACGAGACCGAAGACCTAAATATTTTATATTAATACCTCCACACGATCTCGAGATAAATGATCTTGACAGACGGACGACAATGTGTTCCTATAAGGATATTTTGAGTTCTCTCAAAGGCTACACTTGGCAATTTCAGTCGGCGTTCGCGCTTCGGCACGAGGAATGACATCGTGGTCCATACGATAAAAAGAAAGCCTGTCGGTCTCTTTTTGCCTCGAACTCCATAATGGATGACTGAGGAACATCGAAACCGGTCATCCCACGGTGCTAGAAAACAAGACGCTATGTTTAGTCAAAAAGTTATTCGGCGAGTTCTGCCTTCATTGGACATTCACAAGTTTCGCGTACCTGATGGAATCTGTTCTTTAGCTCTTGTTAACTACTAAGAAAATATTATTTGTCGTGTCACTAGTTTTCGAGAAAACTCCTCTTAATGCCGTGCTCTAAAGTGCTCATTCACAAAATAAAGCCGTAGGTAATGGCGGCAATGTTGAATTGCGTAAAATAGAACGAGAGATATCCCTTTCTCTTTCTAGGATGTTTTTTTGAGAATGGAAAGTGGCGGACCGGCAAAGCTTAGTATTATTTTTGTAGTAGTAGGTGTTTTACGTTATTGATATTTAATACAGTATGGATAAATATCGTAAAATAAAAAAAAAATCCTGTGTCTAAACTGTTGAGGTATCTAGATTAATTTTTTTAGGTAGTTTGAAATATTTTACCCTATATGCTGCTCCCGTAAAATAAACGTAGATGCTTCCACCCTGTATATTAAGATGTTCAATAATAATTACCGGAATTTTATGGAGCCAGCATTAAAAAGGTTTTGCATCAAGATTTGCCGGTATTGCGACCCCGAAAAAGATATTTCTTATACTTATTTAGAAAACGTATAAAAATTTTAACCTAACCTAAATGTGGAATAACTCTTTAAAAATATTTCTTACATGAGATATACCACTTCATTCACTTGTTGTAATATTTTACCATTCGCACTGATATTACATTCCGTTCTTTCTTCATTTCTTTCTAATACCAGACGATACCTTTGTCACAAACTTCTTTCAGAATGACTAATGCCTGCAACTCGCATTCTGATGATGCAATGAGCACTGCATCATTTGAACTGCGTTGAGCACGCAATTCAAATTCAAGTCACCTACTTTCACTTTCTCGACACTTAATTTCACTCCTTGGAGAACTCCTTGGAACCAGAACAAGTTCAAGACGCGTGGCCCACCATATTTGATCATCTCGGCAGTAACTCCATCTGCTCCCGCTAAATATCTCGAAAACGATAAAACTTTGGACCATGCAATATAAGATAAAAATATTTAGAATTGAGTACCTCTATCGACTATATTAAACTGTAAGAAAGTCTTTAATAAAAAAATAGTTTCGCCAAAACTGAGGCTAAAGCCGAACATTCAGTTTGGTTTCGGTTCCGACTGAAAATTTTGTTTCGGTCGGTAACATCACGTGTTTAAATCTTAATATTTTATTTTTGTAACCGCTAGGGTTCCTGGACCAAAATATAAAAAATCTGAAACAAAATCCAGACATCCATTAACGGCGTTGTGTGAATAACCAAATTAAATCGTTGCTGTTCTTTATCAATGGCGTTCTGAGCGTGCCAGTTCAGCACTAATTACTTCGCCGTTAAAAGAACATAAAGCAAAAACCAAACCGTTAATCGTGAATACTAGTTGTATTCGCAACAGCTCGTACTATATTGTAATTTGAACATCAAAAGTTATGTTGTAATAAAATTGTTGTTGTCAGTTAAAAATGTTTTAATTTTTTTTTAACTTTAGTTTATAATAAAAATTATAAATTAATATACAATAATTAATTTATTTATTTATTATATTAATATACAATTCGGGTTTGAGTTTATATTTTTTTTATTTTGCAAAAAATCTGGAAAGTTTGAAATTCCCTCCACATTCTGGACAAAATATAGCTAACTTCAGCGCGGCTACGACTTGTTAACGGTACTGTAGTTTGTGTCATCACTCATCAGTCAGTCATATATACATCATCAGTCAGTCATATATACATCAGTCAGTCATATATATACCGTTTGGGTATATGTGTTCTGTGCATATATACAACTGGCGCAGGCGCAGTAAATCAGTAAATAAAATATAAATGACAGTTGTCATGTCGCACAGCGCGCTCTGCTGTACAGCCTGTACTTTAGTGTTGTGACTTGTGATCAGGCTCGCGGGGTATCGGTGCGGTGTAAGAGGTGTCCCTAAGTCCCTATGTAGGTGTCTAAAAAATACGCTTTTTGCTCTGCACAAGTGTCGCCGTTAACTTCATGAAAATTCTTGTGTGTAAAATAATATTTATTCCTATTTCCGTCTTTGCTTAGAATTTAGAGATTATAGAAGATGTAATTTACCTTTAATAGTTTAGTTGTGTATAAATTAAAATGTACTTATAATTATGTGTATCTGTTGAAACTAGATCCTAAATCAATATTTATTTAGGATTGTGTATTGTTATTTATTTACAATGTCCAACATTAGCAAAATAGGACGTATTTCTGTATTTGCTGGTCTTTATCGACTTGACAACATAAAAACATGCCGAAGGTAAAAATGTTATTATTATTATATTATTTGAACTTAATGATTAAATATAAATGTTTTTTTCGTACGTTCATTATATATATATTTTTAGTTACAGCAAAAGAACTCAACCAAAATACGATATTGTTGTAATTGGAGGTGGTATAGTAGGTTCTGCTTCTGCAAGAGAATTAAAAATTAGATATCCTTCTTTAAAAATAGCTCTTATAGAAAAAGAAAAAAAATTTGCATTCCATCAAAGTGGTAACAACAGTGGAGTGATTCATGCTGGAATTTATTATAAACCTGGTTCACTGAAAGCTAAATTATGTGTACAAGGACTAAATCTAGCTTATAAATATTTTGATGAGAAAGGTATAAAATATTCAAAATGTGGTAAACTAATAGTAGCAACAAGCAGGCCTGAAGTGCCAAGGCTTCTTGATTTGTATGATCGTGGTATTAAAAATGGAGTAAAAGACATCATACTATTAGACTCAAAGGAAATTAAAGAACTTGAACCATATTGTAATGGTTTGCAAGCATTGTGGTCACCGCATACAGGTATTGTTGATTGGGGAGAGGTAACAAATTCATATGTTCATGATTTTGAAAAGTATGGTGGGAAAACATATTTAAAATTTGAAGTAAACAAATTTGCTGAAGCTGAGAATTCAGATTATCCCGTTATTATAACAGATTGTAAAGAAAATACAATACAAGCAAAATATGTGCTAACCTGTTGTGGCCTACAATCTGACACTGTTGCTATTCTTACTGGTTGCCCAGAAGAACCAAAAATTATACCATTCAGAGGTGAATATTTATATTTAGTCCCACAGAAAAGTCACTTAACAAAGGCAAATATTTATCCTGTGCCAGACCCTAGATTTCCTTTCTTAGGTGTTCATGTAACACCAAGAATAGACGGCAGAGTTATTGTAGGTCCAAATGCAATTTTGGCATTTTGTAAAGAAGGCTACAGGTAAGTTATATAAATATATTTTTTTATCACATAAACAGTGAAACATTAATGACAAGTATTAAATAACTTTGACAGATGGGGTGATTTGAATGTAAAAGAACTGAAAGATATCATAACATTCTCTGGATTCCGCAAAATGGCATTTAAATATGCAGGGTTTGGATTAAAAGAGATGACTAGATCAATTTTGATGCCATTACAAGTGATGCAAATACAAAAATATATACAAAATATAACTACCAATGATGTTGAGAGGGGACCGGCAGGAGTAAGAGCCCAAGCTATGGCCAAAGATGGTAAATTGTTACTTTTGCACACACTATAATAGAATGAGGAAAAAATATAGAACAATAAATATGGATTTATCTTAGTTACATTTGTTTCAAAAGGAAATATTCCATTATTAATGTGTATTGATATTTTTTTTTTTTTTAGATAATGTGGGGAACGGAGTGTCTTAACACTAGGTTCCCTCTGCCTAACCTGCTGTGAGCAGGATACAGCATGAAGCTGATTTTTAGATTTTTTAGATAAAATTATTGCATCATGTTTTTCATACAATAGGATAGGAAGAGATAACTTATTGGCAAGACACTTTGTTCACTGCCAAAACCAGGAACCCTCACCATATCCGAGACATCACCTGTTGTGTGGCAAAACTCAAAGTTGCACTTTATCTTACCAGAACAAAAGTGACATTTGAACCCATTACATTTACAGTCAGGCGCTGTCCCACTGTGCCTTACATGCCATGACCTCAAAAACCAGCCAGCTTATGTTCAAGATTTTTTAATAAGTACATGAAATTATGTTGTATTAAAATTGTTACAGGTACATTAATAGAAGATTTTGTGTTTGATTCAAAGCCTGCCTCTGGTGCTATTGGTAGCCGAGTATTACATTGTAGAAATGCACCCTCTCCTGGAGCAACATCATCATTAGCTATTGCAAAAATGATAGCTGACAAGATAAAGGATGAATTTCAATTATAAAATCAACTATTAAAACATTGTGTTAAATGGCGAAATTTATGATGCTTTGGCTTATCTGGAGGTCAAAGAAATGAAAATATTCAATTAACTATGAATTTATTTAATTTTATAATAAATTTACTATTAACATTTTTTGTTGAGTAGGAATCAAAACCACAGCCATAGCTTTAAAATATAAATAGATGCCTTGCCACTGTCACATCTGAGTCTCTGTTATAGTACAGTGGCTTTTGTCACCACAAGTCAACCATAAATTATTTTGTGTGTCAATAATATAAGGAATCATGTTTCTACATAATTTTATGTACATAATATGTACATAATTTTTATTTTTTATAGCAGTTTATGAGCTTTGATCTTTATTTTACTTTTTAAACTACTTTACTGTTTTTATTACTTTTTTCTGTTGACATTTTTTATATTTTATGCTAAAATGTTATTGCTATTTCAGTATTTTGATATGAATTCTTTTTCATTGTGTTTCTAAAAAATGTTATCATGTAAGTTACATTTTGTGATAAATGATAAGAAATTACAATATTTACTGTTATATATGAGTTATGTAAATATTTTAAACAGTATGACTTCAATATAGTGATAATAAAGTGGTTATCTGTAATAAATGAATATTCATGCAATTTTCTACAATATCATAAATAAGATTTTTTTATAAATAATATATCAAATATATATATACAAATTATTAATTAATACATAAACATATATGTATAAAAATATTTTATAGATATTTTATCTCTGAGCTAAATAACTTAAGACTAATTATTAATTTAAGCTCTAGTTATTTGTAGTAGTAAATATATATTTTTATAACAAATATTAAGTAATATATAAGTTAAAGCTTTACTATTATTGTGTTGTTAAATATTTTAGGAATTGTTGTTTAAATGCATACTACATTATAGCAAGCATAAAATTAAAATTCATGTTATACTTGGTAGTCTTTCATTTTCTTTCATTTGTTCTTGTGATAAAATATCATTTATAATCCTGAGTCAATCAACTATAAAGCCTTTTCTTGTAGCATAAATGAATTGCTTACGGAGATCATAAACAGTAGTCATATGGAATATTATATTGCTGATCACCACAACATATTCTGAGAATCCAAACATGGAATAAACTGAAATAAAGATCCTAATAATTATCTCTATATCTTTTATTAAATATGCTATTTTTATAAAGAAAAAAAAAATTAAATTTGTCTGTACAAAAAACACAGTAATATTATAAAATTAAATATAATGTAAACATGTAATAAACTCACCATAAGGTTCACAAAGTTTGTTATGCCTCAAGAAAAAATAAGCAGCAAATGCAAATGAACCCACATTTACAAAAAAAGCTCTCCATTTCAACTTCATTGAAAATATTTCTAAAGATGTAAGTGCTGGTCGACGTCTATATTTTGTTAACATCATGCAAGTAAAAAACATGTAAAATATTGAAGTACCAATAAATGTTTTAAAGCATGCTTCATGATATGCTGCAAGTAAACGCATTATGTAAGTAAGAAGACATTTTTATACACATTTTGATTTCCTTCGGACCACCTAAAATTATATTATGATCATATATATATTTTAATTATTTTTTGTTTAATTACAATTTGGTATATGTAATGATAATAATAATTAGTAATTGCTCAAGATATACAAGGATCCTTGGGCAAAGAGAACAGACCTAGATCTGTAGTACTACTTAATTCCCATTGTAACACTATTTCGAAAACTAAATATGATACAATCCCATGGACTTGGCCTTTTATCTACTGAGGCCAGTCTATTATTTTTTAATAGGTATATTGTTATCAATAAGTGCTAGTAGATTGATTAAGGGGCCATGTTGTGATCTTTGACATTGCTATTCCACATGATGATAAATATGGAAAGGCAAAAAAAGAAAAGTTATCTAAATATTTGGTCCACGATATCATTACTATGGAGAATGTCAGTGTAATTGTGAAAACCAATAGGTCATGATGATATTGCTTAACTGTTTGGTGAAGATTTAGATGTAGGACTATAACTTGAGATGCTGCAATTGTGAGGAGTTTCTTTTCTTTGGATCCCTAAATACTTATAGCCTGGGCTTTTGTCACACCATTAAAAGATTTCTTATATTTTTTAATTTAAAAATGTAATATTTATATATTACATTTTGTAATGTTTCCAGATTTATTATATATTTGAACCATTAGCTAATAAAATAATAACTAAAACAACTATTTAACTTACGGTAATATTCAGAGGATGTCCAGTAAGTTAGTCCAAGTAATGATATATTTTCAATTACATTTAAAAATATTGCTAATTTTACTACAAAAATACAGTTTTGGCTAATTAAATTACTATAATAATCCCATCTTAAATAAATAATAAACAACCTTAATGGGGCGTGGATGTAAATAGCGGACTTCCATATTGTGCGTTGAGGTTCATAATTGCCAATGGAAGCAGATATCGATGGAAAAATATTTGGTACTTTACAATGTGTATTATTGGCTCTTTCAAAGTCTTTATATATTGTTATTAAAACACAAGTTATGAATGCAAACAACGGCAATGAAACTGTGAAAAGCCCCAATTTTTTAATAGGAATTTTAATGATGTATCTTTTTTCGGACGCATTATGTAGAGGTAGATACATTTACTTAAACTAAGGAGACTTATCAAATTTGTTGAGTCATACAAAATATTGTATAACTTTGTTTTTTAGTAACTATGCTGATCTAATTTTCTCTACTCTCAAGCAAGGTACAATACAGATGTCAAAGTTGACAACTGACATTTAGAAATGTCAATCCTATTTGGTTTTGAAATATTTCTATGTAAAATTACTAGCTTACGGTATGTAAAAAATAATAATATAACTTAACAGCAGTACAAAAATTCATAATATAGAAATAAATATATTGTAATCAATAACATTATTCAATATTTAACCTTTAATTAAGTATTTCAAAAAAAAAATTTATAAGACATTTATATTATTTATTATACTTTTGCCGAGTATAATGAACAATCTTTAATGGAATAATCTATAAAATATTGTTCAATCTTTTTTTTTTGTTTTAATGTGCAATAATGAAAAGTATCATATATTGATTTTAGGTTTCTATGCAACATTCGCATATCATTTGTTAATATTGTAACGATACCAATTTGCTAGCAATAGTATTAATAAATTGTGTGAAGACGGCAAAAAATGTATTTTCGTAAATAGTATTTGGTCAAAGTACTTGTGTAAAAAGGAGCTTTGTGTAAACGTTATACTTTTTTCTACTGTCTGTACTGATCTAAGATACAAATTCTCGTGTACATTTTTGATATGAAGTGGCAAGTAATTTATAATTAAAATATTAATATTATAAAATAATATTTACTATTTAGGCATGCATTACTAATAATAAACATTGTTTTAACTTTCTATTATCAGGCACAGGTTGCTCCTAATTATTGATTAATATAAGTGATACATCGTTACATGTTCATATATTTAACTTAATCGGTTACAAATTTAAAGAATTTGGTAAATATTGACGAAAATCCATTACAATATTACTTTAAAATCCTAATCAATATCTATCTACGTAATGCAGTAGGTATAGGTATAGAGATAAAGGTAGTTATAGCGCAGTGGCATATCGTGTAATCAACGATTGTGGGTTCGATGCAACTAAAAAGGATGAATAATTTAATTTTTTTTTTCTTCGCTGTGGTAACAAGAGAGATAAAACGCACAGCAAAGTTTCGCCACTCAACTCGCAATATTTCGAAAATTCTACGGGAAATGGGAAACCAGAGTGTCTTAACACTAAGTTCTCTCTGCCTACCTTGCTATATGCGGGATATAGCATTATTATTAGCTATTATTATTAGCAATAATAATTATTAGGCCAGTCGTGGCGCAGCGGCACGAGGTGTGACTGTAAAACCGACTGGTTGTGGGTTCGATCCCCACTCGAGGAGATGAAATATTTACTTAAATTTATATTTCCATTTCTTCGCTCTGGTGTCGAGGTTAAGCACGGCGTTGAGTTCTGCCACTCAACACGCAATGCCTCCAGAATTCTTCAGAAAGTGAGGAACGGAGTGTCATAACACTAGGTTCCCTCTGCCTACCCTGCTGTGTGCGGGATACAACGTGAAGCTGATTTAATTTTAATTTTTAATAATAATTATTAGCTTATTTAAAATATAAAATTTTAATTTTTTAATATTTTTTGTACATATTCTTTACATATTTTTTGTATTGTTTTACCCTTTCGTGACATTTCAGCAGGTAGACCAAATCCGGGTAATGATCAGTGATAAGTCGTAGCATGTAAACTACGGTACTAACAACCTAGCACGTAGCCTAATCCAGCACCTAGCGTGTATCATTATTTAAAAGTGCTTAAAAAAAGTATCTTTAGAAACTTTTTAGTCAATTTAATTCATGCACTGAAAAGTATGAAATAAATTGGCATCACTAAAAAAAATAAAAAGACGTCTGCGGATTTCTGGAAAATGAATTTACAAAATGTTACGACGTTACGACATATTAACAAGGCTAGTTCTACTTCAACACAATCTCTTTCAAAAGAAAACATATTTCACTCCAAAAATGATAATGAATTATTAAAAAATGAACTGGCTCTTTATTTAAACAATTCGCCTAAAGAAAAAATTGATTTAATAATTGAAAACAACAGTGATTTCAAGATTACAGCTGCGCATGCTAGGACAATAAGTAGTGATGAGCAAATGGACAATAACTATAATAATAATAGCAACACCTTCATTTTAAACGAAAAAATTCAAGAGAACAATAACGAATGCTTAATTATAAAATCCTCTAAAGACCCTCAAGTTATCAACAAACAAGAAAATAATGACAATCATTTATCTCACTTCAATGAATATAAAAATGATTTACAGTCCCTGTTAATAATGATGACGATTAATTCAAATAACGACGAAAAGGAAAATGAGTCAACAGTATATGAAACAGCAACAGATGCAAGTGATAAGAAAGTTGAAAAAGTTACATTCAATACTGAAGAATCGAAAATGAATACCATAAATATGTCTCCTGGATTACCTTTTCTAAATATTGTACCTATTATTAAGGAACTGAGCTATCGACAGAAATTTGTAGCAATTAAGTTCTTTCGAAAGTGGAAGGCATATGTTACAACAAGATTACAAAACCGAATCTTTGAAGAAAGACAACAAGCACTTGATCAATTTTTTAATAAACTCTCTAAAAAAATTAAAAGTTCTGTTTCAGCAAATGAGCCTGTTCAGAAAGCCAAATTATTTGCTCGAGATTACAATACGTACCAACATAGGTAAAGAAACTTACTCACCTTTTTGCTCGCTGGACAGAGGTAATACGTAGTATATTTATATGACGTATTTCACCGGCACATAGACAAAAACATTACAGCTTTAACTTTACAATTGATTTGTATATTAACAAAATTATGATCAATATATTGTTTTTTAGGTATAAGATGCAAAAACATATCATCGCTCTTCAAAAAGCTAAGCTTGAAGAACAACACAAAATTATAGATAAATTGAAGTACAATAACATTATAGAAATTTCGCGACAGTCTTTAGATTCCATGAGGGATGATATCCGGAAAACTTATTATGATATTGATAAACATTTGAAGCCTAAAATGAAGTGTTTGACAAATGAGCTTAAAATAAAAGAATTAGAAGGTTTGAACTTTTTTTACATTAACAATTATAATTGTATTTTTTTATGAAAACAATGTTTACTATTATATATTTTATTTAAATTTATCAACAGAGCCTTCACTTATTTTACACTGTTTAAAAGTGCCACAATTTTTGCAACGGATGGAGGCAAGAGCTCGGGAAAGAGAGGAGAAACATGCAATCATAAGGGAAAGAAGACGACAAATGGAAGAAGAACGATTACGTTTAAAACAACAGGTATAGTATTTATTTACTATACCTATATAGTTATAACTTTTCAAATAGTTGTAACTTGAAACTTAAAAAAATACTAATTTTATTAATTTGTTCGAAACTTTTTCAGGCCGAGTTAGCAAAAGCAGAAATGGATAAAGAAGAGAAAATAAAAAGGATGAAAGAGTTAAAACAAAAAAGAAAAAAAGAAAAGGTAGAAAATATAAGAAGAAAACAGCACGCTGAAAGGATGAGGGCGTTGATTGTAATGGCTGACTTACATAATGAAAGAAATTTGATGATCAAATACGGCATGAAACCATTTAAGTTGCTGTTGGAAATAAAAAAAGACAATATAGAAAAAGCTAAAGCCCATTATAATTTTCAATTGACGAAGAATCTATTCTTTCATTGGATGTGGTACACTGAAGATATGTGGTTTGATAGAAATTACAAAGCACAAGATTTCTGTAGAAAAAAACTTTTGAAAAAAGCATTTAGTGGATTGAAAAAGGTAACTTTAGAATGTACCAAAATATTGAGATATTTTTTGTTACTATCTAATATATATTAATAATATTACAGAATCATTACGAATATGTATTGAAAAAACAAGTTGCGGATGACTACTACGATTTATTTGTAGCACAACTTGTTTTTCGAAAATTTCGTGAAAGTGTTATTATAATCAAACGTGAATTTGAATTTAAATGGAAAAAGGCTTCAGTTTACTACGACAGGTAATAATATAAGTATTGTTAAATTTACTTTACGGTTTTAGTGTAATCACATTTGATTTCGCAAAAAAGAGCACATTTTTATTTGTAATATTTATTCGAATAATATAACTGTTAGTTGGTACTGAAAAATTATAACAATTTTGTGACTTTGAGAAATTCTTTTAAATTCATAAACCGTATGTTATTATTTATAATAACAGGATATTTTCAAGCTAAAAATATCTAACGATAGCAATACTTAATTGATAAGATAAATACTTATGTTATAACACTGCAGGAGTCCTATGTTAGTCACGTGAGGCTCGAAAGGGATCGAAACACGACAAAGAGAGGAATAGTCAGATACATATGTACTTGTCTTTTTTGACTATGCGTATTCTCATGTTCCGAGAACAATTTTCTCGACGATGAGACCCTATCCTTCACGGTGGCCACGACTCGTTTAGCGTTATGTGCTGACACCATGTTTTTCAAATGGTGTACCTTTTCTTTATTTTTTATGTCAGTTAGAAACAATTTGCAACTTTAATGTCTGTCTAATTTAATATTCTTATCATACTAATTTAATTAAAAATCTTTGGTTACAGCGATACTTAAAACAATTGTCACGTAATTATTAATGAACGACCCCCAAATAAATAGTTGTAACTTAAACGTATGTTTGACTATTCCTCTCTCCTTGTCATGTTTTCGGAATATCACCCCGCTACACCTTTCGAGCCTCACGTGACTATTATAGAACTCCTGCAATGTGCCCCTACAAGTAGCAAGAGATAGTTTATAATATTTAATACATCTTCTATTTTAATATAATTGTATTTTCAGCAATATAGTATTTAAAACGTTTACGTGTTGGCGTACGTTACCCGCTTTAAACAATTTGAAGAGAGAACAGGACGCAAGAAAATCAAAATGGAGGGAGAAGGTGTTGCTAGTTGTGCCAGATTACCAGCCACCTGAAGATTAATTATCATTAATATTCTTTGTTTCAATGATTATTTTATGTTAAATTTAATTGTATTTTAATGATAAAGTAAGTAAGCACACTTGTAACGTATGTAAATGTATTTAAATATATCGCTACAGTAATTATATTTAATTATGTATAAAATTGTGCTAGTGGCACGCCGTGGCCTCGTATATTTCTTCGAATTAATTAATATTAGTTTGCTTAGAATACGTTGTTTTTAATTCCTGTGTAACATAGTGTGATTGTAAAAGCGACTGGTTGCGGGTTCGACTCCACTCGAGGAAATGCAAGATTTATTTAAATTTATACATCCGTTTCTTCGCTCTAGTGTCCAGGCCAAGCGCAGCGTTGAGTTCCGCCACTCAACACGTAATGCCTCCAGAGGTTGCCTATGCCTACCCTGCTGTGTGCGGGATACAGCGTGAAGCTACTTTTTAAGATTCTACAATGGAAGTTCTACCAGTCAGGCATTTCAGCTTATCTTACGTCCGGAAAAATTGTGTACATATTTCAGCCATTTCACCTAACGGGGCAAAGGATTCAGAGACAACGTATCATCAGATCTGTTTAATATTATTACCTTCCTCAATTATACCATTAAAACTTTAATTGACTAAACGTACGACTAAGAACGTACAATAATAACTTCAATAACAAGAGAAACAAAAAAATATTATATAATAATTTTTATATTTTAAATAGATATACATGTATAATTATATCTTAAATAGTTACATTTAATTTTATGCTTTAATTTATATTTTAGTATTAAATGAAACCATTTAATACTAAAATATAAATTAAAGTATTTGAATAGGTAATTAGTAATAAGTATTAATAATAGTGATAAGTAGGAGGCGCTTGGGCAGTGTTAGAATCTCTTCTAAGAATAAAATTAAGGCTAATGAAATGACGTAAAATATTGTATTGCATTTTTACTTTATTAAAAATTTCTCAATATTAACATTTTAAACTTAATAAATTATACATGTATAAGTATTTTTATTTTTTTATAACTATTGCTTTCTAATATTGTCTATAAACAACTTGTAGATTTACCTAATGTATGTTTAACAAATCGTCTAATAAATAGAAAAAGATATATTTTACAAAATTATTGTAAATCAAGTTTTTTTGCTGTGCATCTGTGTATGCCACATAAAGCAAGCTACGCAGAGGAAAACCGGGAACCTACTTAGAGACGCTTTCGAAGTCTCGAGGCAGTGTTGAGTGACGCAACTCAACGCCTCGTTTTGCGTCGTTACCAGTGCGAAGAAATATAAATAGTAAATATTTCATTTCCTCGAGGGGGATTCGAACCCGCAACTTGTCGACGATACATTGTTTATAATCATTCTTCCATAAAAGTGCCATATTATTATTACTTTTACAAATGAACGAAATTAAAATGCGCAATATAATTAATATTTTCTTTATTATTTTTTTAAACATTTACAAATTAAGTACTAATAAATTTAATATGATAAGTACTTATTTACGACCTTAAAACTAAACTACCGAAAGAAATTGATATCTATTACATTTATAGGTACCAACCTACATAAACGTATAAGTTTTGTCCTTAAATGCATGTCAACGGACTGCCAGTAATGAGATTTAGACAATCTAAAAAAAAATCGCACTATTCGCAGTGACACATCTTTTATTTCTTATTTTTACCTTTCTTATTCTTCTTAATATCTTTTTTTTTATTTCATATATTTATATTTTCACCAGCGTGGAAATTCCGAAAAGTTAATTTTTTGGTAATAAAGTTAATTAAAAATAAATACTTAATGTTTTCTATTTAATTACGATTAATGAAGAAGACACCTACACTAATCAAGTATTTTTATCAACAATTTGAAAACTTTTTGCGTCTGACAAACTAGATAAGGAAGTGGCAAACGTCATTGGCACAGATTCACTTTCCATAGATTCGTCTCGATCTTTGGCTTTTTCTTTATCTATATAGTTTTGTACTTCGTCCAATGCGGTGTAAACGGCGTTCTTTTCTATTTTATCAAGTATCTTCTTATCATGGAATGAGTGATTATGTGGATTTGCTCTGTAAAACATATGAAGAAAAGATGAATACAAACGCAAAAAGAACCTGGAGTTTTATATATTTTTTTAGCCTCACGCTGTATCCCGCACATAAAAGAGTCCGAGGCAGAGGGAACCTCTGTTCCTCACTTTCCACCAAATCCTAAAGACGTTTCTGTTTACACCACACTGGCGTTCACATGAACGAAAAAAAGTGGATTAGTGATTTAAAAGTATTTTTTCCATACAGTGTAACATTTTTCCACCCTCATAATGAATGCGTTTTCACAAATAAAATAAAATATTTGTTAACAGTTGTAGATGAGACGATAATTTATACCTGTTTATAACAATATTTCCGTTAGTGACGACGAAAGCGGAACATTTTTTATTTCGATAATCGATGCAGCGCCATCGCCTCACGCCCGAACTTTGAGATGAATGCAAGTTGTATATATATCTGTTAAGAATTACTTGTAGGGAACCTCGAATGGACACCGTAAACTGTAGGTTAGATGATACTGTGGGCATATATAGAATAATTTGTTACAACAGAGTGAGAGGCAGCCGGTACAGCCCCAGCTTGTGGCTGTTAGCGCGAGGGTTGTTGATTCGATTCCCACTTGAGAGATTTTAGTTCGTGACGTTGAATTCCGCAACTCAATATGAAATGTCTTCAAAATTTGGCGGAAAGTGGGAATCGGAGTGTCTTTAACACTAGGTTTCTCTGCCTTAACAAAAGTTTGTTTTAAAAAAATTATTTATATGGAGTGTGAAACAACAAAAGAAAATTTATTGAAATAGATTTTTGTGCTTTTTTTCAGCTTTTTTCAAAATATTAACATTATGAAGCTCAAAATGCATTAAAGCAAGATGGAAAGTAAATCAGATTAGAATATCAATAAAATAAGTATTAAACATAAATAAATTTAAAAAATACCTTTAGCTAAATCTTCCTTATTTTGTAAATGTAAATTACTGTCATTAAAACTATCATTGTTGTCAGTTGCACTATCATTTATGACTACAGAGTAATTTGGCATATCATTGCTTATGGTAGGCATATTCCAAATTTGCTTTTTAGCCCTAAAATAGATTAAAAGAAAGATAGCAAAATCATTAATAACAAAATTTTATTATTATTAAAAAATTATAGGTCAATTTTTCTACAAATATTTATATATTCGTAGAAAAAAAACTTTTGTTTTTTTCCACTTCCCATATATCAGGATAAACAGAGGACAAGATATCTAAAATTGTGTTCTAGTTAAAGCATTTTAAGACATGTAAAATGATTTAATGTAATATGAAATTATAGTCTTTTTTTCAGTTTCACTCTGTATCCTCTATTGACACTCAACTCTCCACTTTACTTTTGAGTTTCATATCTTGAGGCAAATGGACACTATCCCATTGCATAACTATATCATTAATATTTAAAACGAGATATGTAAAGACTTACTCAGTTATTGGTATTGCTTCATTTTTTTGTTTAATAAATATTTTTCTTGCATTTGTTGGTAGTGTAATCTAAAAAAATATGAAAAACATATAATATATATTTTGTACAGCCTACAATCAAACCTTAACTATCTACTATATGTCCTCCTGAGTATTTGGCGAGGATGTTTGTGGGAATTGGTAAGCTAGGTGGATATTTATTTTTGTATATGTGTTGTAGGCCATTACCACTCTTATATTTAATAAGGTGCTGAAAATTCTTTTGAAAGAAGCATGTAATGATGAATAGCAGTTTTTTATTAGAGCAATTGCCATATAAAATATACTTATTTTTTCTATGTAAAGTAACTACTCTACAAGAAAGTTTTTGTAGATCTAATTTTATAATAGTTATTTCATAATCTTAAAGTAAAAGAACTATAAGTTATTATCCATGAAGTAAGAAAATATTTTGGTTCTTTAAATGATAGTCAAATACATTTCAAACTGATTATTAAATAATGAAAATATCTTTCTCAACCAATTTTTACAAATATGAATTTTTCACCCTCATCTGTAATTAAATATATATATATATATATATATATATATATATATATATATATATATATATATATATATATATATATATATATATATATATATATATATATATATATATATATATATATATATATATATATATATATATATATATATATATATATATATATATATATATATATATATATATATATATATATATATATATATATAATTTTATTTATTTTCAGGGAAGCATTTAATTTTATTCT